>RJWH01000918.1:420623-524944 GCA_004363575.1 Solenodon paradoxus
GGGGGGGGAGCGCGCGCGAGAGAGTGAGTGGCTGAGTGAGTTTACCCCTATGAGGCTGTGAGAGGCCCGGGGCCTACCTCGAAGGAGCGGGGTCGCAACGCCGTCTAACAGCGGGCCCCCTCCGGGTCCCGGGGCCCGGCGGCGGCTCAGTTGTGAGGAGGCGGGGAAGCGAGTGTCCGGCCCCAGCCATGGAGGGCATGGACGTGGACCTGGACCCCGAGCTGATGCAGAAGTTTAGCTGCCTGGGCACCACCGACAAGGACGTGCTTATCTCCGAGTTCCAGCGACTGCTCGGCTTCCAGCTCAACCCGGCCGGCTGCGCCTTCTTCCTGGATATGACCAACTGGTGAGCCGGCCCCACCGTGCCAGCGTTGGCAGCGGCCTCGAGCCCCCGAGGGGCAGGGAAGGGACACCCGAGCCTGGTGGCCGGGCAGGGCGGGCCGGCGGGTCACTGAGGGGAGCCCCCCTCGCAGGGCGGGGCGTGTGCGGGAGCTCCCGGGGCAAGGATGAAATTTGGGGACGGAGCAGGTCTAGAGAGGACACGCGAGGAGAGTTGGGGACCACGGAAAGCTGGAGGGACGGCGGTATCAGTGGTGGTGGTGGGGGGGGTGTCCTGAGGTTCTGCGGAGAATTAATGGCTGGTGAATGTGGGAGAGGGGTGAAAACTTGAGCTTTGAGGCATAGGGGTCGAGCTGGGAGGAAGAGAGCTGTGTTGGTTAACAGTAAAAAGCTTAGGGAATCTGAATTTGGGGAGTGGGAAAAGGATGGTGGTGTGGAGTTAGGGACTGAGGATGACAAGGTTGGGGGGAAACTAGAGAGAATTAGGTGTTACAGAAGAACCTGGGGTAGAGGAGAGATGGGGAGGTGTAGGAACTGAAAACTCTCTGTGTGTGTGTGTGTGTGTGTGTGTGTGTGTGTGTGTGTGTGTGTGTTTTCATTCGAGGATAGATAGGGAAAGGGGGAAGGGAAGAGTATTATGGGGGAGGATAAGCGAGTACGATAAGAGTTGTACCAGAGAAGAGCGGGATCTACTAGTAGCTCTGTTAATGGAGCACCGGGAGTGCTAGACCTGGGGCAGCGTTTGGGGAAAACCTTAGGAAAAAGAAAAGCGAAGGACATTCTCTTGGGAGAGGGAACTTTCTGAGGTCTGAGCCCTGGGCCCCGGAAGGCGGCAATGGAGAGGATTTTTATCTGAAAGAAAGCTGGATTGGTAGATGTTTGGGAAAATGTGACTGGGATTCAAGTAATTTTGACTTGGAGTCTCCTTGTAGAATAATGAATTGGGACGGAAGACCTTGGCAGACTAAAGAAGTGCTTCTTGACTTTTAATATAGTGCTTGCTATTTTCGATAATCCAGGCTTTTCCCTTGTTCTCTGAGAAGGGGTTGTTGAGTTCACTTAGTCTCAGTGATAAAGTGAAGAGACCATTAGACTTCCTTTGAAAAGGTTTTTAGGTGAAGCGACTTGTCTTTCTTTGGTCAGAAAGTCATGGGGTGAGTACCCTTTGCTCTCTGTTGGGCAGTACCCTGACATGTGGAATCTTGTTTCTCTGGGCATCACTTGTCAACAACCAGTCTCCCTTTTATTCCGTGTCTTCTGAACGCCTCAGGCAGTGCCAGAAAAAGATTGTAAGCCTTCTTTATCTCATTCCTCATCTAGCCCTGTCCTGGATGATGCTCATTTTACTAAAGGGAGCCTGTAGCCATGACTGCACCAAAGATGATTATGAATTTTTTGTGTATCATTGGTGGGTTCTTTTATCTTTAAAATTGCTACAGCAAGAGTGAGATTGAATTTTTAGCTGTTTAAACTCTTTGAAATGTTGAATGCAGGAGAATTTAAAAAGTATTTATAAATAAATAATCCCCTTATTTTTAAAGGAAAGTTGCAGGCAGAAATGAAGGTGAGCAGAGTTAAGCAGTCAGGAAGTGAGAGAAGGAAGAAGCATTTTGTTTGTTTTATTTAGTTCTTCATCTTGGTTGTTCCCTCTAGCCCTTGGTCTCGAACCTGGGTCCTTGGGAATGTATGTGGATTAGACAGCCAGAGGCGGCCCGCTTAGACAGCAGAGGCTGTGGATTTATTGGCTAGGTCACCAGGGCATACTTGTATTTATATTTTTTATGTTCAAGAAGATCTCAGACTACTGTAGTAGTTTTGGACACCAATCTGTGTTAAAATAATGACAGGGATTATTGAAAACACTTAGAAAGTGAAATTTAGAGGTAAAGCTGTATCTTGAGGATGGTTTTCTTGCCAGCCTCCTGCCCACCCCTAGCTCTTTTTCCTTGTTTACACTATTTCAGCCTAGGAAACTTGGCTTATTGTTGCTGCCAGTTTGATAGGGGAGGATCATTATTTCTTCCTACCCCCTTATAAGTGGTACCATTTAAGGCTTAAGTTTTTAGTTCTTTAGAGTCAGTATTTATTAGTACAATTATTATTGCTACAAAACCAGTGTAATGAATTTTATATGCTTGAAATGTGTATTTAACATCTAAGATTGTTTATTTTTAAGTGTTGTGAAGGGTAAGGCCCAGTGAGGATAAGGAAAAACCCTTTAAAATCATAGTTGCATTGTAAAATGTTTATTTTAATTTTTATAAAAAGTTAAGTTCAAAGATACAGAGTAGCATTTATTCTGAGGATATGTTTTCTTTTTGTAACACAAGGTGTGATACATTCCTGAGCAAAGGAGTGAGCCATAACAAAATGTATTCTGGTTTTAAAGTGGTTGGAAGTCAGTAGCTAAGAATCCGTAAATAAGTGATAATTCAGTTTTGAATCACAGTACCTTATTTTGTAGCTCCAGAAGTCATGTTCTTTATTTTCTTTGATTATAAAATGAAAAATCATTTGTGAACTAAAAGCAGTCAGGTATGTTATTCTTTTCTTTTTAATAAAAGCAGCTAACACCATAATCCAATCTTGTATTTTGAGTATTGCATTAACATGACAGTTCATCTTGTTAGATTCTTAATTTAAACAAATGCTCTTTATAATTAATAAAATACAGTTAAGACAAACGCAACTTTGGAAACTGTTGAAATTGTCTTAATACAAATTGGTAAAAGATTTTAAATTAATGTGGTTAACTTGTTGAATTTGAGATGAGTAGCCTCCCTGTAATTTCATAAATGCCTGCTTTGGGTTGCAATGGATAACCACCATTCAGCTGTCTGATTGTTGAAGAGTAATATGGTAAAGTAAAAAAAGAAAAAAATCATTATTTAAAAATAAAAGCCATGAATCTTCTAAAAGGAAACCTGAGTTTGAAAAACTATGACTTTGTTTTCAAAACTAAGGATTTATTTTCATTACTGATAGCAACTGTCTAAGAAGCTGAATGTTTAGGTGTTATAAATTTCCTATGGTATGAGCATAGTTTTGGGGTGTGCACTATGTGGGTATTTGTTTATGTTAGAACCAAGTGTTGTTTCAGTTTGAGCATTTTTGTAGTATTTATACCTGAACTGCCAGTCATGCTGCTGGAGATTTGGTGAAACTGTCTCTTAACAAAAGTAATCAATTTTCAGTTCCTAAGTGAGTACATAAAGTGAATAAAAGTTGTGAAAATTTTTCAATGCAGTGTCTGAAACCAGATTGAAATGACTTGTAGATCAGTTTAGCTTTCTGTAGTTGGGATGTTTTGCAGAGACTGCAGAGATTATTGGACTGTGAATATTGAAGTTGGACTCTAAAACTGGAAGTTAGTTTATGAGATTCTCTAGGTCATACCAAATTTTGCTGCAGAATTGTAGGAATATAGCCTTCCAAGATAGCTTATTCTTGGTCCCAAAGGACAGAGATTTGCCTGATTCCTTAATATAGTGTTTAATTACTTTTCTACTTAGAATTATGTCAAAATGAAATCTCGCTACAATTTATACTTTTTCATTTACCTATATCCTCCTTGGAGATGGAGAATATTTAATAAACACTGTCCTTATGAGGTGAAGCAGCTTCTGTTAAAATTTTCAGCTATTTATAATTTAAATACATTCGATTTAATGGTTGTCATCTCATTAATACAGTCTAGTAGATGTGTATTTTTCAGAGTTAGCCAACAGAATAGAGGAGCATTTACAAAGGATTTTTTAAAAATTATGGTAAAATATGCATAACAGAATTTATCATTTTAACCAA
Organism: Solenodon paradoxus; assembly: GCA_004363575.1. NCBI lineage: Eukaryota > Metazoa > Chordata > Mammalia > Eulipotyphla > Solenodontidae > Solenodon > Solenodon paradoxus. Next base: position 424,767 of record RJWH01000918.1, read on the forward strand.
TTTTAAATGTACAGTTGAGTGTTACATAAGATGTTAAATCCACTCTGGCTCTCAAAATTATTTTCTCTGTTTTCAGAGTAAGTTCTTTAGCATTTGTGACAAGAGGCAACACTTAAGAGATTTTTATGGGACAAAATTGGCATAGGAATTAGTATTGGTCTTACTTCTCTGTAGGTATCTGTAAACTAGTTTTGACTAGTATGTAGACAGCCTCTTATTCGCTAGGCTAAATGCGTTGCAGTTCGGGTGTTGCAACAATCCTAGATTGTGTCCAGGTATCTTCAGGAAGCAGTGTGTACTTTTTGAAACACTACATGGTCCATCATGGATGGAACAGATGTTTTATAGAAAAGTGACTTGAGAAAACATTCGTGTACAGAAAACTTGCTCTCTTGACTTTCTCAACATTGTCAAGATACTGTACCTGCTACATTAAAAAAAAGATATAGCCACTGCATAATGAAGTGAAATGAGTCTGTATGTAATTATATTTCTTCTAATATGATCAGCACCTTCCCTACTTGTTCTTAACCGAGTTTCAGGCATCTTCATGCTAAATGCTAAATGAAAGCCACTCTCTAGATATATATGAGTCTAGGAAAAGTCTCTTTATGTCAGATAAAATATGATATGAATACTAGTTTCCCCAAAAAAATGTGTCAGGGGGACACTCATGTGGCTCAGGCCACTCAGGCTGCTAAGGTGCCCCAGGAACCCTGTTTGAGATGCAGAATCAGGGGAGATGGGGGAGTGGGGGTGGGTGTGTATATGTGTCAAGCCAAGTTTGAGGAAGGGAACAGGGAAGGGTTGCATAGCATTCTGTAGAGTTGTGCACTCCAGCATTTTTAAGAAGATTGAGAATTCTTTGGGCATTTTTTCCATTTTGGGAGGATCTTTTTTGAATGGTACATACAGGTTGGGACTCTGGGCAAAATATACAAATAATTTACAAATTGAGCATCAGATTTATTTTAAAGGAACAATGTAAAAAGTACATTGCTGTCTTGGAGGAATTCTTTTTACTGTCTTCTTCTTGTGGGACTTGTATATCTGATCATAGGTCAAGACAGAAGTAATTTTTATTATTGCTAGGATGGGTTGCGGTGGTTTCTTCACCACTTCTAATCTTCCACCCCTCATTTTCTAGCACATAGCAGCAAAGACTGTCAACTAGACAGTATTTAAACAAATGTATTTTGACTAGACCTCTAGCCGATAGTGGAAATCTAAAAGCAGAAAATAACCTCTATCGTAATTTGCTCTCTACAAGAAAAGAACATGCCTAAAATTATAAGAGAAAAGCTTAGGGATAGTAAAAAGGAAACATGTTAATACTTAATTGAATAAAATTTCAAAACAAGGTAGGAATGACCTGAATTGAATACAACTGTGATGCGCAGCAATTACCTTCTGTGGGCAAGTTGCTTTCTTATAAGTTGTTTTGAAATGGTTGCGGATTTGAATTTATGAAAAAGTAGTGCTTTATACAGAATATTTCTGAATGAAGCCAGGAACAAGTAGACCAGAGTTGTCTAGAAGATACGTTAAATGCAATCAGGAGTGTCAAGACATGGAGCTTACTTTTATTTTTGGTTAGGAATATTGTTGATTTTTTTTAAAAAGTGAGCAAAATTGCATAACCATGTGATAAAGTGAGCAATTGACTTTTAGTGTTTTCACAATATTATGCAATCACCACCTATCTAACAAAGACGTAAGAAAACCTTGCATCCATTAATCAGTTGCTCCCTATTCCTTTTTCTCTTCAACACTTGGCAACAACCAATATGAATTCTTTTTCTGTGGATGATCCTATTATTAAGTGGAATTTCATATAAATATTTCACAATAATCGTCCTTTGTATCTGGTTTCTTCAAGGTTCATCCATGTTGTGTAGCATGCATTGGTACTTCATTCTATTTTTATGGCTGAATAATATTCCAGAATATATATGTATATATATATAAATACAAACATACACACACTATGCTTTGTCCATTTATCAGTTGGTGGACATTTGCACTGTTTCCACCTTTTGGCTATTATAAATAGTGCTACTATGGACATAGGTGAACATGTATTTGAATACCTGTTTTCACTTCTTTTGGATATATATCTAGGAGTTAAATTGCTGGGTCATATGGTAGTTCTTTAACTTTTTGAGGAAGCATCAAGCTGCTTTTCCACAGTGGTGGAATCATTTTGTATTCCCCAGGCTGCATATGAGGGTATGTCCCAGTATTTCCACAACCTTGCCAACATTTATTTTCCTTTTGAATTATAGCCCTTTACCAGTGGGTGTGAAGTACTTCACTGTGGCTTCAATTTGCATTTTCTGTATTAATGATGCTGAATGTCTTCTCATGTGCTTGTTGGCCATTTGTATATCTTTTATGGAGAAATGTTTATTCAAGTCTTTTGCCCTTTTAAAAATTGGATTATTTGTCTTTTTGTTGTTCCATTTTAACAGTTGTTTATGTATTCTGGATAGTTAATTATCAGATAGGTGATTTGCAAATATTTTCTCCCGTTCTATAGGTTGTCTTTTTATTTCCTTGATAATATTCTTTTGATGCACAAATATTTTAAATTTTGATGTGATACAATTTATGTCAAAAAAATTTTAAAGGAAAGTTGCAGACAGGAGTGAAGGCGAGTAGGCAGGGAGGCAGAAAGAGAGAGGAGGAAGTATTATCATTATTCCATTTTTTATTTAGCCGTTCACACAGGTTGCCTCCCGCCAGGTCCGGGATTTCAACCAGGGGTATGTGCCTTGCTCCTTTGGAGGCTATTGACCTAATTGCTGCTCCATCAGGATGCATCATAATTTTTTTTTTTCCTTGTGATTTTGATGTTATATCTAACCCATTGCCAGTCCAAGTTAACGGAGAAACCTCTGTTTTCTTCTAAGAGTTTTTTGGTTTTATTTCTTATATTTAGGTCATTCATCCATATTGAGTTGGTTTTTGTATATGGTGTAATGTAGGAGTCCAGCTTCATTCTGGGGGGTTTAATTTTTATCAAGTTATGTACTCTGATTGGCTTCTCATTGAGCCTGTATTAAATATATCCTTTGTATTCAATGTACACTACTCTCTTTGGCCACCACTAAAAATTGGGTCAGAAAATTGTGCAAGCTTTCTGATGGGGCATTTTTTATTGATATCCCAAACAAAATGTGTTTTAAAGTCTAGTTTTTCTTTTTCTCTGTCCCTCAACAACTTATCTTTCTGACATTTCCCTGTTCTTTTAATTGCTCCAGTGATCTCCCAGACATTAGACTCAAACTGACTTATTCTCAGCACTCTCTCTTTCCTAGATACCCCCTATCATTTGCCAACCCTGGTTCATTTCCACTCTACAGCATACCTCCCAACTGTCTCTTTTTTTCCATTCTCTCTGCCACTACTTTAGTTTGCAGATTATGTTACTCTACCAGGATAACATAGGAATAGCCTCCAAATGGATTTTCTGTATGTGGCTTTCTTCCATACAGGTTTGTGGACATACCACTACCAAATCAATCTTTCTACAGCATAGCTTTGATCTGAGCCCTTCGTTTCTCAGAAACCTTCAACAGTACTTTGTTGCATACAAGATTAAAAAAAGCAGAGAGGTTTAGTTTGACATTTAGGGCTCTGCAGAGATTGAGCTCATCTGCCTATTTCATTCTGATACGTTTTTGTGCTGAAATATCTTGCTTCATTCAAACCACTTCACATTACCCACGCTTACTTTGACTCTCCCACTTTTATATTCTTAAAGGAAAGGTGAAGGCAGAAATGAAGGTGAGTAGACATGCAGGCAGACAGGAAGAGAGAAGACGAAGAAGTATTTACAATTTTTTTTTAAATTTACTTGTTCATATTGGTTGTTCTCCCGACCTGGGATGAGAACCTTGGTCTTTGGGATGTACGTGAACTTGCTTCTCCAGAACTGGCAGACTGAACTACTGCTTACCAGGGTGCACTGGCTTTCCCAATTTTAAACTTTCCTTTCCTCTATGCATCATGAAATCTCTACTATTTTTTTGAAATTGGCACACTAATCACTGTTCTTAATGCTGTCTTCTCAACTTCATTCTTGCCTCTTTTTTTTTTTTTTTTAAGGAAAAATGTAGGCAAGAGTGATGGTGAGCAGAGGTAGGCAGACAGAAAGAAAGAGGAGAAAGAAGCACTTTATTTAGTTGTTCATCTCGGTTGATCTTCCTGGCCCCTGGAGGTGAACCTGTTCCTTGGGATGTATGTGGATGAAGCCACTCCTCCACCGGGGCCCACCAAAGGCTTCATTTTTAAGAAAATCTTAAAGCCTAGCACATTTAGAAGAAACAAGTCCTATAAACTAAACAGCTTTTCAGGTTTTTTGTTTGTAGGTTTAATTTGGGCATAAGATTTAAATGTTACTAATAGTTTCATAAGGGACATGAAAGCAAGTTAAAATATAAGTAACAACAAGAATATTGTTTCTGGAAGCAAGTTGGTCTCTAAGAAGATTAACCTCCCCCACCTTATATACCCATCTTTCCATCATATTTTCTTCTACTGAACACCCTGTGTAATTCAGTTTTTAAGAATGTGCTATTTAGAAAAATTAGGTAATAGTTATTTAGATGTGAATGGAGAAAAATATTTTGTGAAGCTTTCTAAAGTTCTCTTAGATCTTTGTCAGTATGATTCATTGAGGAAAAACTTAAAAAAAACAACAACAATAGAAGCAAAGAGTAAGTTCAGATAGTTTGGAAGGCTCTAAACAGGTTGTGAAATAAAATGCTTATTGGTTGCTTTTGGGGAACATCAGTAAATTAGGGTGTGTGATCTGGAAAGCACTTGCCTTTTCATAAAGAATCTTTCTGATACTTGTCTTAAGTCAAACATAGCCATGATGGAATGGGGGCCCATTTTTCTTAGATTTTTTTCATTTTCCCAAGAGATGACACAAATTCAGATTTTAATGACAAATTCCCTGATTTTCAAATGTTGCGAACTGATTTCAATATTTTAAATACAGTGTAGGCCAAATAAAGCATTCTGGTAGGTAGGATGTAGTCTTGGTCTCTAATAAGCAATCTTGGGGCTAAAAGTAAAAGGTAAAATCCCTTCCCATTTTCAGATACAGCCACCCTAAAATTTCTTTTGCTTTTAGAATTTTCTGTGCATATTTCTATGCATACACATAGACAATTTTCTATGTAGGAAGTGAATATATTTCCACAATTGCATGTAAACAGTTTTAACAGCACTGTTGCAGTTTGAATTATTGTTCTTCCTGTCCATTGTTGTGAGTACCAAGACCCTTGTACCACCTTTGGTTCAGTGGAGTCTGAACTTAGTTGTCAATGTATTTGGATAGACTGATGAAATAGATTTTTTTTAAATTTAACAATACCATCGTGGACTTTGGTCTCCTCAAATACAGTAGAATTCTTTCACTGTGTTAAGCAACAGACATTCACTCAGTAATTACACATAATTAATAAAACTTTGTTTTGCTCTGTTAAGCACATTCAGATGAGCTCACTACTAAGTAGTATTTAGTAGTGAGCTCATCTGAATTTACTTAAGAAATATTGTTAGAGAACTTATTTTGTAAGTTCAACTTTTTAAGAGACCTAAAAGGCAACAAGACCAGAACCGCCTGAAGAGGTCTAACTCTTATTTAATCACCCTTTTCTGATGAGAGATACATTTTTCACTTATGGAAATGGTAATTGAATTAGTAGATGAGTTTGTAATGATTTGCCAAAGTTAATATATGTCTTGGGAGAAGGAGCAGTTTATTACCCAAAATGGAACTCAGCTCCACTGAATTTTCTATGTACTATATTACATTTAAAAAGAGTCATTTTAAAAAAAAACGGAAGAGTTGTATTTTCTTACTATGATTGAGTCTCAGGTCTATAAAGTGTTTCTGAGGGCTTACACTTCAGTTATGGTGCTTGGGGTTAGTGGTTCACACCCAGTAACGTAGCAGCAGACTGTAATTGATTGGATAATACATGATGTATGTCTAAAGTGCTTCCTGGTACTTATTCTCAATAGTAAATTTTACTTAAAATTTTTTTAATTGTTTTATGAAGACTTTGACAGAGTGGAAATCACTGACTGAGGGATGGGGTTTGCATACAAATTATGTCTGGATCTACTACCTTATAAGTAATTTTATAAAATAAAAGTTATTTTATTGTGATATAAGCAATTTATGTTCATTGCAGATAAGTTTTGTTTTTGTTTTTAAAGGAAGGCTGTAGGCAGGAATAAAGGCGAATAGGCAGGTATGCGGAAAGGGAGAGGAGGAAAAAACACTTTATTTTTATTTATTTGTTCCCATTGGTTGTTCCCCCCAGCCTTGTGTCTTGAACCCAAGAACTTGGGATGTGCATGGACTGCACCCAAGGTGTGGTAGACAGCTAGGTCACCAGTGTGCAACCAGATAAATTATAAAGTACCGGTAAATACTTGTTTTGGTTTTAAAATTATAGCAACTTGCCGTGCCCTGGTGGCCAAGTGGTTTAGTCCTCTGTGGCATGGTCCACATACAGTCCAAGGTTCCTGTTCCAAGATCCAGGGCTGGGGGATCCAATATGAACAACTAAATAAAATTAAAATAATGTGCTTCTTCCTCCTCTCTCTTCCTGCCTCCCTGTCTGTCTGCTCATCTTCATTCCTGCCTGTACTGTTTCTTTAAAAACAAAACAAAACATATATATATTTATATACACATATACACACACACACATACACACACACTTTTTTGAGGTGTGATTTCCAATTTCCATTTATAGTCACCTATTTTCAGTGTACAGTTCGATGATTTTTATAAATTGATAGATTTGTACAAGAATCATTACAGTCCTCCTTACTTTAATTAGAAGTTATCACTATTCTTTCCTTCATTGTCTATGCAGATTCAAATCTCACCTACTGTTTGTTTTATTTTTTTTATTTTATTGAAGAAATATTGCATCATAATATGTAAGTTTAAGTGGTGCATCATCATAAATCAGTATCTGTATCCAGCCTACTGTTTTTTTCTGAAAATGAGTCATTATTGATATAATCAGTAGAAGTCATGAAAGTAGCCCCTAGCAGATGTCTTTTAGGTCTTCAGCATTAGGTTTTATTGCAAAAAGTTTCCTTCCTAATACTTTAAAACAAACTGATATGTTTTAAAGTATGGGATTTAGGCCAAACCATTTCAGATTCATCATCTACTTCAGTTTTTGAGGTTTTTTTTCTAACTATAAGAACATAACCTATAGTTGTATCATCTCTTTTATAGACGTCTTATCCCCTCCCCCGTTTAACACACACACACACACACACACACACACACACACACAGCCTTGTTTTGTGCTTTTCCCATTGTTGTCTTGGTGTGTATGTCCAGTTTTCTAGGGTTGAATTTATTGTTTTGTTTTTTTAATAAAGGTGAGCAAAGGCAGTCAGGAAGAGAGGAGGAAGAAGCATTTTTATTTTATTTAGTCGTTTATCTTGGTTGCTCCACTGGCCCTACAATTTGAACCTGGACCTTGGGATGTAAGTGGACTGCGCTCAACTATTACTCTACCAGGGTGTTTCAGAATCATAGCTTTAATGTTTACTTAGAAAGTATTTTTAAAGGGAAGTACATTTTGTGATTCAATTTTCATTTTATTCAAGTTATAAATGCATTTAGTTTAAAGAGTAAAGTAGTTCTACTAAAAGGAATCAGGGATTCAAGACCTCCTCCATCTATCTCCCCAGAGACAAGTCGTTTAAATTCTTTGTAACAGATTTTTAGGTTTTTACTCTATTGATTTTTTTTTCTGTTTTAACCATTATCTGTTGATGTTTTACAGGGTGATGAGATTTGTTCTGTGAGTGCCAATGTAGTAGTAAAGAACAAAGTTCACATTTTCTGCATCTTTCTGTCTTTTGTTACTTTCGGTAAATTATTTATCCTTTGTGCCTTGGTTTTTCTCACATACAAGGTCAGTGTCAGATTTTAATCTGAGGATTAGATAAATTAATATGTATAAATACTTAAAACTGAGTCTGGCACATGTCATATAGGCTGAGTGACACCCTGTCTCTAGTTCTCCCATTTTAATTATTTGCAGTTCGGTTTAATTAGTTTTCACTGTGTATTTTGTTTTAACTCTTTAAATGCTTATTGGTACTCTTCAGAGATTAGTGTACTTGGATTTAGTTTTCTTTTCTGCATTATCTTTTGCTGCACCAAAGGTCATAATTATCTTGATATGTGGTTTGCTCAGTTCCGTGTAATTTAAATTTTTTTTTTTTTTTTACTGTTATCTTGAGAGTCCTTACCTTGAATCTCTTCTCATTCAGTTTAAACTTTTTAGGTGTTCTGTCAATTTTATCTTTTATGAAGAAATCTCTTCCAGAACATTTGACCTACTCGGATCTGGACTATTGAGCTGCAGGTCTGCTGCACAGCTCCCTGGGTTCTTTGGGGATTTCATTCACACTCCACCCATTTGTTGGAACCTGTTTCCTGGATCCCCTTATTTTTCAAACTTACATAACGGGGAGAGAGAAAATTTGAGACTTTTGTATTCTGAAACTGTATTTTGCTTTGAATGCTTAGTTGATGTCCTAGGTTTGACTAGGTGGCAGTTTTTTTCTTAAAGCAAAGGTACAGACAGGAATGAAGGCAAGTAGGCAGGCAGGAAAAGAAAGGAAGCAAAACTACTTTCATGTACTTCTAATTAGTTGCTCACTGGTTGTTTCTCCCACCTGCACTCCTCTACCCCAGCCCTAAGTCTTGAACCCAGGAGCTTGGGGTGTATGTAGGACTGCCCCGGGTACTGGACTGCTAGGCCACCAGGGTGCACAGCTCCCTTGCCTTCACTTTTCAGTAGGAATGTTGAAAGGTGACATTCGCTACCCTGGACTCGGGGCCACCAACCAAGATAAACAACTAAATAAAATAAATTTTAAAAGTGCCTTTTTTTCCTCTGCTCTCTTCCTGCCTGTACCTTTCCTTAAAAAGGGGAGAGAGACAGAGAGAGAGAGACAGAGAGAAAGAAAGAGACAGAGAGATGGAGAGAGAAAGAGACAGAGAGAGACAGAGACAGAGAGACAGAGACAGAGAGAGACAGCAGTAGTTGGAAGCACAAAAGTACCTGACAGAATTTGTTAACTTGAGGGCTTAACAGCCCCACCCATTTCCTCCAGGGTGGGGCAGCCACCAGGCTGTGCAGTATTTAGGCCATATTAGGGGATCTGAGGTCAAATTGTTGAGTGGATAAAATATAAAATTTCTCCTGTGTGTCTCTGTATCTTCACCTTCACTTGTAGGGTACCTGGTGCTGTTAATTTCTGAATCTTTTGGATATCCTTATTTTAAGTGGGGTGGCTTCTATATTTTTCCCCCTGCTGGCTGAGGAGGATCAACTTTTTCAGATCTACTAGGCTGTTTACCACTTGTCTACTTTCTAGTGCCCCAGATGTTCATTTTGTCCTTGTGAATGTATGACTGTTTTTCCTCCACTTGTCTTAGTTTATTCAAGCTGCTATAACAGAAATACCGTAAACCATGTATGTGACTTATAAGTAATAGACGTTTTCTCACAGATCTATAGGTTGGGCAGTTCAACATCAAGATGCCAGCAGATTTAATGTCTGGAGAGGGCCCTCTTATGGTTCATAGATGACTGACTTCTCAGTTTAACCTCACATGGTGGAAAGGGCAAGGAATCTCCTGTGTCTTTTATAAGTGCACTAATTCCCATCCATAAGGGTTTCACTCTCATGATCTAATCACTTCCCAAAGACACCATGCCACCTCTGAATACCATTGTATTTTTAGCACATCAATTTAGGATTTTGGAGGGACGTTAACATTCGGTGTATCACACAATACCTGTATTTTAGGAGGGTTTTAGGAGAGAGCTGAGGCTAGAATGTGCAGTTTTTAATTGGAAGCAAAAGGAAACATTAGATTTATATCTAATTTTTTTACTCTTTATTATTATGATTCATGTGATTGGATATAATAAATTTTGATATGCCACTTGAATCAGTGATCAAGTTGTGGTGATGTTATATATAGATAGCTTTCCTTTGCTGAACTGGACCTGTTTTTTCTGAAGCATAAAGAGCAAATCATAGACATACCATGTGGTTTAGGCTGCTGAAGCAGCTAAGGTGCAAACCATGTAAAGCCCAAGGACCTGGGTTGAGTGGAGGGGAGAGAACAACAACAACAACAAAAGAATAAATTCTAAATGGTTGTCTCTGGTGGGATTATAGTTGTTTTTTCTCTTTAATTCTCAATTTTTCTTTTATAAGGAATAGGCATTACTTATGAAATTAGGAAGAAATAATACCTAAGAAGAGAACAAGTTGTTAATCAAATCTTTGCATAAAAATGTACTCTTATTTAGTCCTTAATAACATTTGTGCTATATCTTTTACTTCCTTTAGGTAGTCTACAGTTAGAAACAGTAATGGAGTAGGAGGTTTGCAGAGTCATTCTGATCCATCCCCAAACTTTTTATTTCAAAGAATTTCAGAACTATAGAAAATTTTATAGACCAGCACAATGAATAACCTCTGTATAATTGCCATTTTACCTTAGTTGCTTTATTTTTAAGCACCTTATTGAAGTATAGTTTACGTATCATAAATTAACCCATTTTGAATTGAACGGTTTATAGTATGTTTACAGAGGTGGGCAGCCATCACTATGATGAAGTTGTATAAAATTTTTATTACTCCAGTAGATTTCTTCTACCTGTTTATAGTTAGGTAGTCCCCAGTTCTACCCCCAACTTCAGGTCACCACTGATCACAGTGGAATCATTGGTATAAAAAGTGGGGAAAAAAGTCGTAGTATTTGAGACTCATTCATATTTTAACATGTATTAGTATTTTGTTGATTTTTTTTAAATTATTGAGTATGTATGGGATATACTCAATTTTGTTTATCCATTTACCAGTTGATAGACGTATGGATTTTTTTTTCCTTTTTGACTCTTACAAATAAAACTGCTGTGAACATTTGCAAGATTGTATGAATATGTCTTTATTTCTTTTGGATAGATACATAGATATGGATTTCTATTTTGTACAATAAAGTTAGATTTAACTTTTAAGAAACTGCTACTTTCCCAAAGTAATTACCATTTTACATTTCTACCAGGAATGTAAGAGAGTTCTATAAATTTTATACATTTTCTCCCATGAATCATTTCATTCTGTCTTTGAGCAATATCTCTTTAAGAACTGGAGACACATCTCACATAACTTCAATATCTTTCTCACCCCCAAGATATTTAGCATGGAAATATTAATACCCAATATACAGTCCATATCTAGATTTTCTTTTTTGTTCCTAAAGTGCCCTTTATAATTAAAAAAAAATTCAGAATCTTCTTATGTTACATTTGGTTAAGTCTCTTTAGTCTTCTTAAATTCTAGATCAGTTCATCTTTTGTCACTTAATTGTTTTATGACATTGACTTTTTTTTTTTAAGGGTTGATAGAGGCAGGAATGAAGGTGGATAGGCAGACAGGCAGAAAGAGAGAGTAGGAGGCATTCTAATTTTATATTTATTTAGTTATTCACACTGTTTGTTGTCTTCCCCAGCCCCCAACTCAAACCTAGGATGTACTACGTGTTCTGCACTTTTTCAGCCACCCCACCAGGGCTTTAGAGTGCTCTGCATTTGCTTTATTCATTTCTTTCCTCACAGTTAGATTCAAGTTAAACATTTTTGGTTAGATGTAATACATTGATGATTCTTTGTCTTTCATTGCATCAAACAAGGTGGAATATGTTTCTTTGTCCCATTAGTCTGCTGAATTTGAGTATTTGGTTAAGATAGTGTGTACCTGTTTTTTTCTCCATTGTAATTAGTAAGTAATCTGAAGAGGACTCTTTGAGACTGTCCTTTCCCAGCAATCTTTTCTTAAGTTTTATATTCATTGATGATTCGTGCTTAAGTCATTTATTGCATAAGCGGTTGCAAAAAGGTACTTTACTAATTCTGTTCTTCTTTTATTAATTGGCAGTTCTTTCTAAAGATATTGATTTTTAAGTGGAGATCATCAGAGTAGAGTCATGAAGGATTTTATTGTCAATGAAGCAGTTTTTTTAAGTAGAATGTTTTAATAGTACTCATATTTGCCTTACACTTTTTTTGCAGGATACTGACTCGAGATCTTGACTTAGTGAAGCTTGAAATAAAAAAGGCTTTCACTGTGTTTCCATTATTTTGGGATGTCTGCTGCTTTTCTCTTTAAGACACCACTCTTTTTAAGAAAGAATCAGAAAAAGCTATAATTTTCCCCTCAATTTTTGTGCGTTTTTCTTTGTAGCCAAATTGACTATTTTTCTTCATGTTTCTTTGCATGGTTTTGTGATTTTTTTGAGTAGGTTTTTTTTTTTTTTTTTTGAAGGGAAGTTGCAGGTAGACATGAAGGCAAGTAGGCAGGCAGGAAGAGAGGAGGAAGAAATACTTTATTTGTATTTATTTTTTATTTAGTTGTTCACATTGGTTCTCCCCTCCCACCCTCCGCCTCTTGAACCTGGGACCTTGGGATGTATGTGAGACTGCTCCCAGGCTATATACTGGACTACTAGGCCATAAGGTGCGCTGTTTGGTAGTAATTTTACTGGTGGTAATTTACAGTGTCATGCCAAGTAGCTATTTTTAAAATCCTTTTCTGTAATGTGTAAGAAGTGCCATAGTTGGATGAGCTGTCTAAACTGCTGGTCATCTATAACTGGTTTCCCAGAACATGACATTAACAGTGTATGAGACTGTTTGCAAATATCATGGGATATTTAGAAGAAATGTTCTTTAAATGTTGTTTTCCTTGTTTGTTCTTGGTGGTTAGTTTGTTCCTAAAAATGGCAGCAAACTGGCATATTTATATTGTCATTCATTAGTTTGTAAGAAAAGGTGTTGGGGGCCCTGGTCTTCTCAGGTTTGTGAGCTATCAAAATCTTCCTAGATCTATTCTTTTTCTAAGTTCTAATTTAATTTAGACCCTTGGTTTGTAAGTATGTAGCTTTTTAAAGGTACCTATCTCACAGGTACCAGAGATCAGCCAAATATAGCTAGCCACTTGACTATAGGTTGGCTACGGAAAAAGCAAAGTTGGCATTAAAGCTATGTGACACTATTTTTGGTAGCGTTGGTAAATTGTATTGGCATTTTTAAGCATATTGCATAGAATTTGACCAAGTTCTTACTTACCTTTTTGTTCTCAGAGAAGAAAATAAGATTAGAGTTGCCGATTTTTACATATACCCTTAGTATACATTTTTGGTGGTGAGGTCTGCTGAGGTTTACTTTTGTATCATCTCCAAAGGTGGTCAGTATTGTTCTTTAGAGGAGATGAAACTGAAGAGGCTTTTAGAAACTGGCACCTGTAGCACAGTCAGGAAATTGCAAATTCAAGGCATTACACAAGTATGGAACATTCTGATCAAAGGTATACATAAACAGTATATGATGTTTCTTTTCAAATCCCTTGAAGGTTTTTCTCTTTGCAGAAAAAAACAATTAGGTTTAAGAATGGAGTGTTTGTTCACAATTTAGCTTTTGTCATTTTTTTCCCTTTAAAAAAATCAAAACCAAACATTTCCTACCATGTTTTAGAAAATGTCTGTCTGACTTGGCTGTAGAATAAGATTCATTTGACCATTTCAGGCTTACATAAATTCCCTGTTAAGTAAACACACTTGAAACTATACTTACAGATTTACCTGGTCATTTTTTAACTGCTGCTTTAAGCTGTGTCCCAAAGAAAGTTTCATGAGCAGTAAACCACAAATACATTGCTTTGGCTGAGTCGCATTTCCAGTTTTTGTCATTTTGAAACGTTTTGGGTATCATACATTTTCATGTCCATACCAGTGTTATTTCTCATAACTGGGAAATTCTCAGACCCAAAGCTAAAGGGAGTGCCCTGACAGTTAACCCGGGGGAGGGGAGGGCACGGCAGAAGGGAGTTGTTTCTAAATTGGCAACTTCAACGGATGTGATTGAGTTCTTTAAAGCAGTTGTGTTGATGACAGCAGAAAACAGCACCTTTCCTAATTGTAGTCATTCTTTAGTTTGCTTTCATAGATAGTATTTTTTTCTTTTAATAGAAACATTTAAAAATGTAAAATAGAATAATACAAGGAATGACTAGCTGCATTGTATTACTTTTTTGCTACTGTAGTAAATTACCATAAACTTAGGGGCTTAAAAATTATTTTAGAGTTCTAGAGTTGAGAAGTTCAAAATGGATCTCACTGGGCTAAACAGTTTAGTAACTATTAAAATAATTTAATTGTGCAATTGAAATGGGTGAATGTTATGCTATGTAGATTATACTTAAATAGATTTGTTTTTTTAAACCTTTAGCTACTCTTTGCTTTTGAGGGGTAAGTCCAAATTTCTTAGTGAAGTATATTGGTCCCATCAGAATTAACTTAAAAAGAAAAATTGGTGACATATACATAACATAAAATTTACCATCTTAACCATTTTTAAGTGTACAGTTCAGCAGCGTTACAACTCACCTCCGGAATTTCTTTGTCTTGTAAAACTGAAACTTAATGCCTATTAAACCATAACTCCCCATTTCCTCCTCCCCAGCCCCTGTCAGCCATCATTCTACTTTCTGTTTCTATGAATTTAACTCTTCTAGGTATCTCATATAAGTGGAAAACACTTTGCCTTTGTGACTAGCCTCACTTAGCGTACTGTCCTCAAGGTTTGTCCGTGGTTTAGCATGTGTCAGCAATTCCTTTTTAAAGGCTGAGTATTATTCCATTGTGTGTATACATGACTGTTTGGGGTTCAGGAATAACTGAAACCAGGGACTCAAGTATCTAGGTGTTTAGTTTTCTATCTCTGCTGAAAAGAGAATCGTAACTGTCAAGAGCTCCCAGATATATAGTTTAAAGACAAAAAAACTCTGAGAAAAACTATAAATTCCAGTTCCAAATTCATGGGTGCCTTCACCCCCACATCAAATCTGGTATGATTCTTAGGAGCCCTGTGTGGAAGTGGAGCATTGCCTAAACAAAAACACCCACAAATGCTCTCATCCCCTCCCCACTGAGGAGATACAGTGATAGGTCTGCTTTCCCTAGTTAGTTCTGGATCACTACAGCTGCACATATTTATGATCCTGCAGTCCGAGGACAAATGATGCATTTTGTTGTTGTTGTTATTCTTTCATCCTCTGCCTTTCAGTCTCAGTGTATAATCATGAGAAGAAAACCAGATAATAAGGAGAAAGGAAGAAAGCTGTATTTTGGTCACTAATTCATTCCATTCAACAACTATTTATTGAGCACCTTTTTTGTACCAGACACTGTTCTCAGCCATGAGAACACATGCACAGAGAATACAAAGCATATGCAATACTAGCTCTGAATGGGAGGACCATTCAGATACAATCAGCAAAACAAGTCTCCTGTTCACCTCTTGACTTACACTGGCAGACCTCGGCTTGGCTTTCTCCAGAAGTCTCAATGACTGACATTCTTTCAGACTGTACTTGAGAGGAGTATAGGGGATGTAGGGGCACAGTGGGAAGTAGTCCTTTTATGAGGGCCATGCTGCTTTTAGCTTTTCCCCTTCCTTTCAGACTAAGTTTCTAGGAGTGTAATAATTATAGACTCCTGATGATAAAACTCCTTGAAGATTTAGTTCACTGATTATCCATGTCATGCTGGGACATTCCCTTTGATAAGTAACCAACTCCAGTAATATCTATAATCAGAACTTTTTTTTTCCCACCCAGATTGTTAATAACTAGGACTAGGTTGGGTCCCTGAGCTCTGCTTATCTTTCCAGCTTGCAGATCTACCTCAGGGCATGGATGGAAAATTCATGGAATGTTAAACCTCTTTTATCCTCTTTTCCCCAGCTGTATTCCTATCTGGTATACTTTATTTTATTTTTTTATTATAGTAGCTTATTCTATACATTAAAATAAACACATATGTATATGTGTAGTATTTGCAGTTTCGCCGTTCCTCAGATATGTATCAACACACTCTGCCCTTGAGCAAATCACCAAGTGTTCTTGGATATTGTCCTGTGGGCTCTGCCACTACTTGCTTGTACGCCATCCGCCCATTCCCTGTTGGTCACCTCAGTTCTGTTGAAAGCGTCCCAGAGTTGAGTGAGGTCCTCTGGTATCTGTCTTCTTTTGACTTATTTCACCAGTCAGTCCATGGGGAAAACATGGCACAAAAAACTCCAAGGAGGAATTTAGATTAACTCAACTTTGGATCAGGAGTTCCTTCCTGGACTGATTTTGATTTGGAGCAGAGTCATCTATTAACATGAAAGTTCTCTAAGTTATGTTCTTGTCTCATTTTATATCTGTTTTTCCTGGGAATAAGGAAGGCAGTTCCCAGAGAGAAGGAACATGAAACTCATCCATCTGTGTGCCTTGCGTGTTTTCTCCCTTTTTCTCACCCCTTTCTGGGGGTGGTTAAGCAGTTCATTTAGGTACAGCTTTGATGTTACCTGGTTGACAAGGCTTTTCTTGAATTCCTAAATTTGAGTCATGCATTTCCTCTTCTGTGCTTTGTATTTCTTAGTTATGTTGTTTCTCTGACATGTTGAGTTGTGATTATTCTTCCCCAAATCTGTCTTAATAGACTTTGTGTTCCTTGGTAGTGAAGATTTTATCTTACTTATCTTTACACTTTTTCTTTTTTAAAGGAAAGGTACAGGCAGGAATGAAAGCAAATAGGCAAAAGATAAACAGGCAGGAAGAGAGAGGAGGAATAAGCACTTCAGTTAACTTCGTTTTAATTGTTCACCTTGGTTGTCCCACCTCAGTGCTGGGACATGAACTCGGGTTCTGGGAATATATGTGGACTGTGCCAGCCCAGGGCAGCTCACCAAACTACTACTCCACTAGGGCACACCGATATTGTTATATTTATTAGTACCCAGAGTCATGAATGAGTGAAATTTAAGAAAATAAATATAAAAGAAAATATATTGTATACGTATTGATCAGCAGACAGGGAAAACCTTTTTGTGCTCATAATTTAGTTTGACTGATTCTTAGATAAATGTTGGTTCTTTCAGTCTTTAAAACTATGTTTGATGGAAGTAGGAAATATCATTTGAGGTGGTATGAGCATAAGCATTCCATACTTGAGTTATGGTGAGATGCCATGTATATCTCAACTCGTTCACCCACTTGGTTTTCCAGGTCAGAACTTTGTCATTTATTGCATTCACAATATAGGTATCTCTAGGTTTGTCCAACTTTTTTCCTTTTTTAACCACATAGTGCTGGGACAACAGGATAATCATAAGCAAAGAATGAAGTTAGATCCCTACCCGACTCCTTATACAACAGTTCACTCCAGATCGATCAGTGATTCTTTTTATGTGGAGTTAAATATAAAAGCTAAGACAAACCATTAGAAGAAATAGGAATAAATCTTAGAATCTTGGATTTGGCAATTGATTCTTAGATTTGACATCAAAAACACAGAAAACAAGAAAAGCTAAATAATTTGGACTTCACAATTAAAAACTTTTGTACATCAAAGGACATTATCAAGAAAATAGAAAGACAACCTGTATAATGGGAGAAGATATTTCTAAATCATATGATAAAAGTTTAGTATCCACAACATAGACAGAGCTCTTAGAACTGAACAACAGGAAGATAAATATCCCTGCCAAAAAATGAATGCAGGATTTGAGTAGACATGTTTCCAAAGAGAATGTACAAATGGCCAATAAGTACATGAAAAGATGGTTAAGAGCATTGGCCGTTAAGGAAATGAAAAGCAAAACTATAGTTAGATAACCAACTTAACACTGACTAGGGTGGCTATAGAGAAAAAAGGAAAATAAGTATTGGTAAGGACCTAGAGAAATGGAAACGCTTGTACATTGTTGGTTCCATTGCTGCAGAAAGCAATTTCATGGTCCCTCAAAAAATTAAACAGAATTGCCATATGACCCAGCAGTTCTTCTCCTAGGTATGTATCCAAGAGAAATGAACATAGGCTTATATAGAGACACACACACACACACACACACACACACACACACACACACACACATGTTTATAGCAGCTTTACTTATAATAGCCAAAAGGTAGAAAGAGCACAAATGTCCATCAGTAGAGAATTAGATAAATAAAATGTGGTATAAACATATAATAAAATTTTATTCATTCATAAAAAGGAAAGAAATATTGATACATGCTATCATTTTGGGTGAATCTCAAAAACATTATGCTAAATTATAGAAGCCATACATAAAAGCTTATATATTATATGATTTTTTGTTGTTGTTGGTTGTTCTGTCGTCCCCAGGTTGTGGGGACTTTATACATGATCTAAGCCATAGCTGCTGGCTTTTCACTTGAGCCACCAGGCTCTACACCCTCTACAAACGCCCCCCCCCCCCCCCTTAAACCCCTGGCCTGAGGTCTCAAACCCAGATCTGTAGGTTTTGCGTGGCCTGGAACACATGTCCCCTAGCCACAGGGTATGCCTCTTGATTCTTTTTATGTAACTTATTCAGAACATGCAGATTCCTAGAGACAGAAAACAGTTTAGTGGTTGCCAGAGGGTGAGGACTAATTGCTTAAATGACTATGGGGTATTCTCAACGGATATGAAATGATGAAAAAAAATTCTAATCTGTAGAGATGGGTGGCTGTATTGTGAATTCATTAAATGCCACTGAATTATATACTTTAAAATAGTTAATTGTGGAGTGCCCTGGCGGAGTAGTGATTTATTTGATCAACTGCCTCCAACCTAAGGGTGGTCCACTTACACCCCAGGGACCTGGTTTCACAGCCTGGACCAGGGAGAACCACCAAGATGTACAACTGAATAAAAATTAATAAAATTGTTCTTCCGTCTCTCTTCCTGCCTGATTACCTGCTCCCCTTCATTCCTGCCTGTACCTTCCTTTTAAAAAAATAAAATAAAATAGTTAATTGTATATTATGAATTTTACCTCTATTTCATTGAAAAAGGAAAAATAGTTTGATCTTGACATTAGCCAAAAGGCAATTAGAAAGTAAACTCCTATAATGGCAATTTTG
The DNA here is from genome assembly GCA_004363575.1 of Solenodon paradoxus. Taxonomy (NCBI): domain Eukaryota; kingdom Metazoa; phylum Chordata; class Mammalia; order Eulipotyphla; family Solenodontidae; genus Solenodon; species Solenodon paradoxus. Next base: position 443,826 of record RJWH01000918.1, read on the forward strand.
AATTGCTATGTCCTCAGAATTTTTTTCTTTTGGAGAGGAGGAAGAAGTACTTTATTTACTTTTATCTAGGTGTTCATCTTGGTTTTCATTCCCGGCGCAGGTCTTGAACCCAGGTCCTCAGGATATGAGGTCTGCGATCTCCATGAAAGGCAGCTGACTAATCTGCTACTCCATCAAGGCACACCCACACACCCTGCTTTTATTTTTTAAACAATAACCCAACTTGATTTCAGATGATAAGAATACCCAATGCAGCTTTTTCTGCTTGCGGAGAAAATGGGCTTGGTGCACAGCACAGTTTCCACTGTACTGATAATCAGGTTAACCAGAGTAAAAGAGTTTGGTGATGTGTGTTACCTGAGTAAGCACAATTTTGTAATTTAGAAGCAGTATTGTCCAATCTTCATTTATATAGATTAGGCTACAGACATTGACAAGTAAATAACTTACCCCAGACCAGTCAATTATTAGTGAAATTTATAGCCATACCTATTCAAAAGTGTAATACTTTTAATTTACACAGATTCTTTACACAGTAATCTAATAATAGTGAATAACTGAATTTTTTTGTTTAAAGGAAAAGTGCAAGCAGGAATGAAGGTATATAGGCAGGCAGCAGGAAGAGAGGAGGAAGAAGCATCTTTATTTTTATTTAGTTGTTCACACTTACTGCTTCCCCCTGGGCATGGGATTCGAACCCAAGGGTATGTGACTTGCTCCTTGGGAGGTGATTGACCTACCGCTGCTCTACTAGGGGATGCCAATATCTGATTTTCTTAAGTACCTATTTGTAATCCTTTCCTTAAACTGAATTTTTGGAAGTGGTTAAATTAAAAACTATTTACTGAATACACAACCAGGAACATCACCCAGTGAGATTAGAAATGTATAGGGGTAAAATATAATTAAGAAAATCAGGAAATCACAAAGAGGAAATGCCAGAAGTCTGAGTATGAGCTCAATTTCTAGGTACAGTCTCTTTCCATTCTCTGAAAAAGTGAGAAACTCAAATACAAGTTATGTTTGAGGAAAAGAAAACCATCCGTCTTATTTGGACACAAATTAAAATGGGAAATCAGAAGGAACCCACCCACCCATTTAAGCACAAACAGCAGCAGTTAGCCATGAGAAGTTTGCATTACCTGTGGAGTATCAGTAATACCCAAGCCACAAGGCAACCAGGAATCAGGAAGTGCTTTCTGTTTTTGAATGACTGGAAAAAGGATGGCAAAATAGGATGTTGGTTCTTGCCAGGACTGTCCGACATCAATTTTACATGAAATACCAAAAACAGTCCAAAATATATGTACTTGAGGCTAATTGTGAATTTTAAGGCCCAAGAAGAAACTGGGAAGATGATTGCAAGTACAGAAGAGGAGTTGGGCACAGAAGACTTCCAGTATTTGCAAATCTAAAAAATTAATGGGTGACGTGAAGATAGTGAAAAAAGAACTTGGAAGATTTCATTGAAAGAAGCAACAAAGTTCACAGTAACATTTACCGATTTCTTCAAACCTATAGTTCAAGCTTACTTCGCTCTTCTTTTCGTGGCTATCTAATCATCCATTAAATTTATTACTTTTTAAAACTGGCCCTTTTAACTATCATCAGCAGTTGATAGCTTTTCCAAATGGAAAGTGAAAACAAGCATTCTTCCATGAAATGACATGATAGTGGCACTGTTCTAGATTTAAAGAAATATACCAACCAAATGCATCCTATCATCTTTGAGGTCCTTGGTTCTAATTTTTTTAAGTTATAAAAGATACGTTTATTGATGACAAAGGAAATTTAATATGGACCGAATATTTTTGTTAGTAAAATTTGTTTTGTAAATTTTAATTTTTGTAAATTATTGTAATTAGGTGGTAATAGTATATGTTACATGAGAGAATATCCTTATTTTTAGGAAAAACATGCTGATATATTTAAGGTTGAAGAATCATGGTATCTGCAACTTTCACATGATTCAAAAAATTTATAGAGGTGTGCCCTGGCCACTCAGTGGCAAAACCAAACAACATGAAAAACTAAATGGATGCCTGCCTGTGAGAGGCAGTTAGAGTTGCCTTTAAGTTTGTGTGTCCCTGGTTTGCTCCTGTCTGCTAGACCAAAAGTTTTGTAACGAAGGGATCTTATGTGTTTTGCTGTCTGTTGTATCTCTCATCCTAGGTCAAGTGCCTAGCACATGGACAGATGTGCATTAATTAAATAAGTGTTGAATGAATGACTGCCAAAGTAGGAATGCATGCATTGCTTCATGCAGGCTTCATAGCCAAACTTAAAATGCCAACCTTGTAATATAAAATATAAGCTAACTTTATGATATAAAAAGTTGAGTTTTGCAGATAAGTGCACTGACATAGCTATTTGTTCAAAGTTCCACAGCTGGTGGGTAAGATGCTGCCTCCAGTTAAAGCCTGGGCTATAATAACATAACATTTAACATTTTAACTGTACAGTTCTGTGACATTAAGTATTGACAATACTAGATAACCAGTTCAACCATCTATCTTAGTCTGAGCCCTTTCCCCCACACTTAAACTGCCTGTTTGTCCTTTAGGGTGATTTTAACGATCTGAAATCAGATTCACAACTTTTTTTTTTTTGAGCAAAAACACTAGAGGAACTTGGAAGTTTAAACTTTTGGGCTACGTTAAATATAAAGTCAGTGGTTCTCTCTTCCCCATCCCCTTAGTTAGCTCTATTTCATGTAGAATCTCTTTTGACTAAATAATAGCTGATTATGTTATTTTGAACGGGAATACATGCTCTCCTGTCTACTAATTCTCACACAGAATTAGAACTGTTTTGTCTGTTCCTGCATTGTTGAGCCTAGTGAGGCAATAAGCTAAATGATTTGAGCACTGAAAAGCTGCGTACCTGCCTGATGAATTAGAATACTGCTTGGGAGACCGATTTGCTTTGTCATCCTCCACTCCTGCTTCCTGCCAGGATTCCAGTTCATTAATTTCAGTTTCACTTTGGGCTTTAAAATCTTTCTCTAACTTAATTGCCTTTATAGAACAGGTACAAATAAGCAGTTTTGTTGATTTAGCTGTGGGATGTGTTGGAACCAGTGAAGGAGATTTGAGTTGGGCATAGATCTGCCTCAACAGGGCAGCTTGACTTATCCTTTATTAGCATTTCTACCTCAGTGGTTTCTCAGTCGCCTCTGCTATCGACAGAGGCAAGTGGTGAAATATGACACAGGCTGGGAATGAGAATTGGCAGTTGGCCCGAGTGTGCAGATAATTTCTTCCAGCTCAAAAATATTTCATAGTCAAGTGAACAGGAAACAATTCAGCTGGCTACTTATGGAGACGTGTGACAGAAACATTGTCTTTATAAAAAGGTGGACACATAGCTTTTACAAAAAGTTTCCAGAAGAACAAAATGTAAACTTGGCTTATTTTTCTCTCCCTCAGTTTATCCCTTATCCTTAAGTGTAAGGCTGAGTACAGATGTATTTCCTAAGCCTATTTGTGGGTGTTAGTAACAGCACTTGCCCAAGTTTAACCATACAGTCTTCACTTTGGATCAGTCAGCTAGGTACGAATGTTGCTGGAAAGACTAACTGCCAAGTCTTCCTCTTGAATAGTGAAAGAGGCACGATTGGCCCCTGACCCAGCTCTACTCCGTGTAAATTTTATCTAGCACACACGCAACGGACTGGCAGTTGTGGTGTAATTCCAGTCATTACTGACTAATATGAGAGGCCACCATTACATGAGGATTAACCTAAGTAGCTGCTCTAAACACAGCCTTCCAGGTGTAACCTGGTGGTTCACGTGTTAATCCCATGCCTGGGGCACAGTCAGCATACAGCCTAAAAACCCAGGTGTGAGGCCCGGGTCTGCGTGTGGTGGTGGGGTGATCAGTCGGAATTTCAAACATGTGCACATACATACATATACTCATTCTTCCTTTTTGGCGGCTGCAAACACCTGAAGGAGCAGCAGACATTCCCCAGTAGGAAAAGATTTGCTGATAATAGTATGTCTTTTGAGTTGTGTGCTGTCAAACTTGTTTCATGCTTATGTTTTTGCATAATTAAAAGCAACCCACTGGGTCCATTGACTTATGTTTGGATTATGTGTGGGGTTATCTGTTGTGGGGACTGGTGATGATGTCACTAGTTGGAGTAATACTGTAAGAGAAACAGTTAATGCAATTACTGACAGTTTCTTTGATCTCTCTAATGAACGTAACTTATTTAAACCCCATAGTGGCCTTTAGTTTCTGACCCTGATGAACCGATCTGTCAATCATGTGATTTGTTTATCCGGGGACTCTGGTTGTATGTTTGGTGTAGTTCCTTTGGGTAGTAAGGGGCATATGACAACACCAACATTTATAGTATGCTTCCAGAGGAGAAACTACAAATGGCTCTTAAACATGTAAAGAACACTTAACCTTTCTTTTGATAAGAGAAAACCATATTATGGCCTCACTGATATCTTATTGTTTACTTGTCAGACTGACGGAAGTCCCAGGTGTTGGAAAAAATATACTATTGATGAGCACGTGGAGAAATACTCTATATAAACTTTCCTTAGTAAAAGTTTGCATTACCCTCTCAAATCTTAGATGAAAGTACACAACTGTTAAAGTAACTGCCGGAATATATCCTTTAACCCTTTGACCCAGAAGTATCACTTACAGGAATTTAACACACATGCGCGCGCACAGTGATGTATGCTGAAGCTTATTTATTGAAAAGCTAAAGATTAGAAACAAGCTCAAAAGTGGACTGGTTGCATAAATAGTAAATTAATCTATACCCTGGATACAACTATAAAAAAAAAACTCCCAAAAACCCAAAAAGAATGCTCATTATGTACTGACATAGAAATGTCTTCATGATATTTACTTAAATATCCTTCCTTTATTTAAAGGAATTCAGCCAAACTGATTAGTATCTACCTATGGTATGAAAAGGGGGGAAAATAAGAATATGTGTGTATACTGTATGTGTGTTTGTGTACATATATATATGTTTATGTATATATATAATTTGCTTGTATGTGGTTAAGGAAGTTTCTGGAAGGATATTTAAGAAAATAATATGAAGATTTTGTGTGTGAGAGAGATGACAAGATTAAGATTAAAAAGTTGAGTATTACTATATGAAACTTTTTGAATCATATGCATGCATTACTTTTTAAAACAGTAAGTAGAATTTTTTTTTTAAATGGAGTTTCTTTGAATTCCAGTCACAGAGAACTCTCTTTTGACTTCCTTACCCATGCTTGCTAACCTTGTGGGTAAGGGGGACAGTTCCTCATATTGTTGTTGATGGTACTAATGTTTGTTACATTTCTATGTGGATATCTTAGTAAGAAATTGAGGCACAATTTTGTTGGTTCTGGTGTTTTTCCTGTTCCAGAACTTTCAGCTAGAATCAATGACTGAGATTTATACACCAAGAACCTTGTAACAAATTCAGGCTTTTTTCCTTTTGTTTGACAGTTAGGATAATAAATGTTCTGGACAGGACTGAATTTCTTTTGCATTTTCTCTTTATTTGTAGGAACCTACAAGCAGCAATTGGCGCCTATTATGACTTTGAGAGCCCGAACATCAGTGTGCCCTCTATGTCTTTTGTTGAAGATGTCACCATAGGAGAAGGAGAGTCGATACCTCCTGATACTCAGTTTGTAAAAACATGGCGGATCCAGAATTCTGGTAAATATATAATGACAGTTCTCACTTTCCCAGTTTCTTTCTTTTTTTTTTTTTTTTTTTTAGTAGTTAGAAGAAAGAAGAAAGAAATGTTTTAGCTTATGTGACTGTATAATTTTGAGTTTTTGTTATACATGATGTAGCATTTTCTTGTACTGGCATGGTGACTAACATCAATGAAATATCTTCTGCCCTAGATTAGGAGGAGTAATTTAGGTCTTGATGACATCTGTACACCAATATTCATTTGATACTAGGAACTAGGCCTGTGTGAGGTAGTGTTATCTCCACCTGTACAGTTCTACTCCATCATTTAAATTTTGCTCTAATTTAACGTTTTAGTCATTTCCAGCAGATTAGAGGAGGTACGTCCTTGAATTGAACAAGTTAGAGCTCTGAATCTCTGCTCTTTTGAAAGCTCATTCATTTCATTGCATTCACAAGGATGATATTCTCTGAAATTTCGTTGAGATATCTGAGATATTAATACCACTTTTTAAAAAAATGCTAAAAAGTATGGGAATTCAAAATGGGAAAGATGAAAAGATTGAGATTTTTAAAGAAGCATTGTTTTGATGTAAACTTAAGTTAGCCATAGTTTTTTGAAAGTAGTATCTGAATATGTCTGGAAATGCTTATTTACTCTTGTTAACTTCTGTTCTGATGACTTTTTTTCATTTAAAGGACCTTAGTATTTTTTGTTTCAATAATAATTTAGACTGGCTGGGTTAGGTTCTTTTAACTTCCTTACTAATGAGGACTTGTAGAGAAATTCTGAGATGGAAAACTAAGCAAAAAGGAATATTTATCTAGCTAGCTAATCTGATGTAAGATGATGTAAAACCTCTGGAGGCTTAAAAAAACCAATGAAAGTGACCTTTTATCGACTGTTTACTTTTCAGCTCTTTATACCTCACTTCTTTCATAATGGGGAAAGACTGGCTAAGCTTGCCTTCTATTAAGTAATGTGCCAAAGTGTTCTAGTTTTTCTGTTTTAAATACAAGTAATTCTCCCTTGAAAGAAGAAGCTTCAGCAAATGCACACACTCTGAATTGACCCAGTGTTGTAGCTGATTGGGGACCTGTGTGACATAGTAAAGTTTTCATTAGCTTCTTTTCTCTTTTAGTTATAAAAATTGCAGTGCATTGGTCATTTGAGAGCCATATTTTCTCATTTTTCTTGAAATTTGTAATAGTTCAAAGTTGATCATCTTTACTTTCCTTAATTTCTTTCTCACCTTTCTCAATGTCGCATGCTTTAAAAACTTTTAAAAGTCTCTTTAGTTCAGTTTGTATTCATTATGTTTCTTCTCTGAATTATTAAAACATACTGTTATTGATCATTGATGCTTTTGAAGCTTGTAGATGATATTTTTTGAAATTTTTCACGAGGTGTTTGTTTAGAAAAGTCTTACTCAAAAGTATTTATTTACAATATCTGTCCAAAATTTTATTTACTCTAGTGAAAATGCTGAAAACTAATTGTCTTTTTATGAATTCTTTATAGTATTTTTAAATACTATAGAGTTGTTAGAATATTGTTGAAATATTTTAAATAGTATCTTGTAGAATTACCATTTTGTATTTCAGAAAACCTTTTTCTGTATCTACTACTCAATAGCTAGGCAGTTTCTTGGGGGAGATTTATATAAAATGTCTAGATTAAAACCTCAAACTGTCAAATTAGAACCCTTACATTAGAATCCCAAAAGCCTTTCTTTCACAGTGTCTTGGAGGAAATCTGCTTTGGTGGGTCTGGCTGACCTCCACTCCCCACCCACCATGGCTTTTGTTTAATAACTCCAGTTTAAAATAGCCTTTGGTCTGTAATTTTTCTTTCTGTAAAAGGGCATTTTTTTTTTTTTTTAAAGAAAGGGAGAGAAAGAAGCATCTTTATTTAGTTATTTATTGTTTTTACCCCAACCCCAGGTCTCAAACTTGGGCCCCTGGGATTTACATGGTCTGCATGCCCTCCTCTTAGCTTCCCAAGTCACAAGGTTGAGCCCTAAAAAAACATTCTTGTTCCTGAACACCATTTTGAAAAGTTGAGCAACTGTTGCTAGAGATTTTACCTTTTAAGATACTTCACAAAAACAGGTTTTTTTTCTTCCGGAAATGGTTACCAATTGTAAAATAGTTTTATGTCTATAAACTAAATGCTTTCCTTCTGAATAAGGAGAAGCTAACCTACTATAGCTAAGTAATAGGCATAATAAAGACAGACAGGGAAAGCATGCATTGGGTACTGGTTTTTCAGTATCCTAATCTGACCTGAGTTCTTTCTGGAAATAGAATAATAACACAGAAGTAGAGCAGGCCTTAAATATTTTTCCTCGCCCCTCTTACTCTCATTCATAATGTTCCCTAAGAGACAAGTGCTCACTGAAAGAGTTTCATAAGTAATTTTTATGGTATCTCTCCACTATCATGTTTTAGGCATGCCAGGCATTCAAATGTACAACAGATGAGATTGATAGGAATTGCATATAGCTGTCCCAACAACTTACCCAAGGAAGGTAAATGTCACATATTGCTTAAAATTATATTAACATAATTTAAATTCTTAGATTCAGGCCATAGAAAAACAGAACTGGGATATTTAATGGCATAGATGCAGAATCCTAGGATCCAAACTTTTGTCACTATATAAATCTTAGAAGTTTGGGAAACTCGAGTGGAAATCTTACAACTAGTGTTTAAAGTGAAAAATCTGGAACTGTCCTAAAAATAAGATTAGCCAATTCACTTTACCAACACTTAGAACTTTTGCAGTTCTTATACCATTCTCTGTTCAAACTGTAGTGAGTATTAAGCTGATCATGTTCTACTCTGATATTTTCTCTACTTTGATGAAATAATTGTGATTGTCATTGAGTCATTTCAAGAACAACTATTTCCCTCATTTTTCCTTTGATTTCTTAAAAATAGTTAATTACCTCTCTCTTCAGTATGACTGTAGAGAAGATAATTCATCTTCATTCACTCAACAAATTGTACTATGTTCTAGGTGCTTTATCTGGTACAGGGAGAAAATGGTAACAAGATCAGTGAAGATTTCTTGTTTTCATATAGGTTAACTTGAAAGGCAGTCTCCAAACCCATAGGGTTAAAGTGAATAGGACATTTTCGTTGAAATTTGTCTTCTTTTGTGTTGCTCTTTTATTTTTGTATTTCCAAACCATTTTTATAATCACTTAAAACTGAAGTCCCAGACTTTCAGAAACTTTTGTTTCATTTTTGCTTTGCTCTTTATCATCTGAAAATTGCCATAGGATAACTTATGTTTTATTTTTACTTTTATTTTTAAAATATATTTATAATCCAGAATAACTAGAGAATTCTAGTCATGATTACATATGCTTGTGATGCTTTAAAATCATAAGACACAGATTAGTCTTTCTTTCGCAACCTACCCCCCACTAAGACTTAATTTGAAGTCCTGTTATATTTTACTTCTTAAATTTAGATTTCAGATGTACTTAGCAAGGTAGTCCAAATAGCTCACTAGTTTTCTTTATTATATATAAAGAATCAATATCTTCGGCCTTTTCAAAATTACCTGACCTAACAGTTGCGACTGTTAGAACTGTATGTCATGGCGAGCTATCAGAAGGCACGTTCTTTGCTTCATAGTTAACACTTTAGAGTTGATAATGGATAACTTCCATTTTTTTCTGCAAGAGGCTCTTCAACTATCAAATTGAAGATACTAACAAGGTAAGACCATAGCCATATAATTTAACATTAATCACATAACTTACCAACTCACTCAGACTCCGTGGAATATAGCAGCATTCTCTCTTCTACACAACTGAGAGACACAACCAACCATTTCAACTGCATGTGGTTGGTCGTCTGCTCAAAACAACCAAGTCTTTTTGCATAGTGAGTCAATCTTGGTTTTCTTTGTTTTCTTAGAAGTTCAAAAACAGACACATTCTAGGGTCTTCGTATAAACATTGTCTTGTTACAGATGTGTGTGTATTTTAAAGAATAATTTCGAATTCAGCTCTATAACAAAATAGTAGTTTAATTTCATTCTTTAAAGAGACTAATGTTTTCTAAGAGACTTCATATCAACTGCTGCTGTTCTTGACCTAGGACAAATATGCTTTTACTAGACAGTAGACCCCAGGAATGAAAAATGGAATGTATATGTATTCCAAATGTATCATTCACAGCCTTTCTTCTAGCAGCATTTGCCCTTTGTAGTGTTAACTTAAGAGATAACTTTGCAGGCAGACTTTTTAAAAACAGAAATGGTATGTATTTAAGGTATACAACGTGATAGTGTGATACACATATACATAGTAACATGGTCACTACATTCAAGCAATTAACTTCGCTTACAGTTACTTGTTGCTTATTAGTAACAATTTGTATTGAAAACAGTTACTGTGAGTTATTTATGAGTTCAAAGAATCAGTTATTGAAAAAACTTATAATATGCAAAGATACATACATATGGCATATTAATTGTAATGATTAACAATAAAAATCTGGAAATGACTTGAACTCTGGTACACATTCTAGGCAGAATTCTAAACAATGGTTAATAAAGGAGTAAATCTGTATGTACTGTAGTTCAGTCCATTAATGCGTTTAGGGTGATTGTTGATATGTAACTCTTCAGTGTCATTTTGTAGTTTCTCTTCTGTGTGCTATTCCATACACTGTCTCTCTTCTTTTCTTTCTCTCTTTAGGTGGGTTGGATGTAGTTGTATTTTGATTGGTTTCCCTTTTTCTTTACTTCTTTGCTTTTTCCCTGGAGATTTATTTTGAGATTACCCTGAGGTTAGCATTAAAAATTGTTTATTTCCTATTTTTATTTGAAAGCAGATTAGTCTTCCACTCATTCTAACCATCTACATTTTTGTTCTCTTCTCCTCCTTCCCACTTCTGATAGTTGCTGTCTTACTATTTTTAAGTGGGTTTTCTTTGTATTTTATATAGCATCTTTTAGTATTTTTTTTGTAGAACTCGTTTGTGGTGATAAATTCCTTTAACTTTTGCTTATTGGAAAGACTTCATCATTCTTTCAGTTCTCAATGATAATATCAAGGGTATAGTATCCTAGGTTGAACATCATTTTCTTTCAGTCTTTTGACTATGTCATGCCATTCCTGACCTGTGCAGTTTCGGTTGAGAAATCTGCTGACAGTCTTATGGGGACTCCTTTGTATGTGACTCATTTTTTTCTAGCTACTTTCTTTTTCTTGTATTTTTGACATTTTGATGATGATGTGTCTAGGCGTAGGTCTGCTTTGGTTTCTTTTATTAGGGACTCTTTGAATTTCCTGGGTCTGGAGGCTTGCTTCATTCTTCAGGTTAGGGAAGTTCTCAGCTATTATTTCTTCAAATACAGTTTCTGCCCACTTTTCTCTCTCTTCTTTTGGGACCCATATAATGCGAATGTTGTTTCTTTTAATGTTATCCCATAGGATTCGAATGCTGTCTTCATTTCTTTGCATTTTTTTTTTTTTTAATCTCTGCTGGTTTGCTTGAGTGCATTCCTCTGCCCTGTCTTCTAGCTCACTGATTCTGTTGGAAGCTTCATCCATCCTATTCTTGAGTCCTCTATTGAAATCTTTAGGTCAGCTATTGTGTTCTTTATTTCTTTGACATCTTTTTGAGCTGCTTCATTTCTTCTCTCTCTTTTTTTGTTCTCTTTTTCTTCCTCTATGGTTTTCTTGATTTCCATGAATGTGTTTATCACTGTTGCCCTAAATTCAAGCTCAGATATTTTGCATATATCTGTTGCAACCCCCTTGGTTTTTTTTTTGTCGGATCCATCATTTCACGTGTATTCTGTCTTTGCTCTCTTTGGCATTCTGTTTATGTTTCTGTGGATTAGGCTTCTCTGCATTGATTGCCTTTTGTAGGATATCGGCTTACACTGCATAATCGTGGATCTTGGCTTGGACCCCGAGATGTCTGAGTTTTGTGGCATCACCACTGGTTAGATTTGTTGAAATTCTTATGTGGGCCCTCTGTTGCTGCCTGAAAGTTCAGTCTATGGGTTTGGAGTTTGTGTGGGAGGTACAGTCTTCCCCCAGCGTCCCAGCTCCCAAATAGAATGACCACCTTGTTAGCCAGTCAGCTGTCAGGCTGCAGTATAATGTGCACCCGCAAGGTGGCGATAGTGGATAACATCCACAGTTTCTCCCTCCGGGAGACTCTTGTTCCTTTGAGCCTGCCATAGGATTTCTGGTGGGTGGGTCCTGTGACTCGGGAATGTGGTGGGAGGGGTTGGGGGTGGTGATTCCCCTTAGTTGTTTTCCGGTTTTGGAGGGCCCGGTGTAATTTTCTCACTGGGCCTCCAGTTTAAGCCACCCGGGCACAGATCCTCCTTCTGCTCTTTGCCTGGACCCTGTCTCCTGGATCCATGTCCCGGTCCTGCTGGGCAGGCTGGCTGCTGCCTTTGTGACTCCTGGGAGGGCGGTTTCTTCCTGCAGTTACACCCCCTGCACCTAGAGCAGAATCTGTGTCTGCTGTGTAACTTTGAACCCGGACATTTTGGCCTGGCCTTGTCGTGATTGCTGCAGCCTCTGGGCCTGCTTTTCCTCAGCGTTTGTTTCTGGAACATGGGTGAATTCCTAGTTGTTCCATGGGGCGGGGTCGTGTGAGTCTCAAGCCTACCAGGTCACCACCTTGACCATAGTCGTAGCAGACTTTAAAGAGGATATAACAAAACGTAGTAGCCACTGCTTTATTTGCTGCCTTGAAATCTGAATTCCACAGAGTGCTCTGTTCATTCTGAGAGATTGCAGCAGTAGAATTTGTTAGGCTGGCCCAGGGACAAAAGCAGCAGCGGCCATGCCTGGGAAAATGGCAGCCAAGCCCGGGAAAAAGGTGGATGACATCAGAATAAGGGATGCAACCCCCACACCTGGATTCACAGGGCCAATTCCCAATCGCCACATAGGAAGCCCATGAAATTCCTCTGCTTAAAGAGCCCGCTCCCCTTTGTTCAAGTGCGACTTCCCAGCCCGTGACTTCCCCAGGCCCATTTTGCGGACTTGGGAATTTCGCCTGGGTGTGCAAAACCCCAATAAAGCCCTTACTATTTGACTTTTCGTCTAATTAACTTTTTCTCCTTGCGGAGCCCAGAAAAACCTTACAGAATTCTTGTTGCTTTTCTCTCTGGTTCCCCTTTCAGTAGTAAGCTATCGAGTGTATCAGAATCAGCCTCACACTTCAAGAACAAGGAGCTGAGGCATCTCAGAGTAGTACATGAGGTAAATTTCAAGCAAGCTGTGTCTGGAGTCCTACCACATCCAGCCTTTCATACTGATTTGTTATTATGGTGAATGTATTTATCCCCCAGAAGATATATAGAGATTTCTTTTTGTAGTAAGAAGGAATATATTGAGTCTTCACAGAAAGGTTATATCTAGTAAATGTACAGGTGTCTGTAAGTGGTCAGGACAAGTCAATACATAGATTTTTCATTTGAATTACTTACATGAAAGAAATGCACAGCAATAGGTACCGAATAAGATCTTTGCCACTTCAAAGGAAGAAAGACTTACAGGCCAACACCATTTCTCTATATTGCCATCTCTATGTCCTTTCTACAAGCACCTTTGGTTGGCGTCATCTTTGAAACCATACTTCATTGTATTACCATTGCACGTGCTGTTCATTCCCTGTTCATATTTCCTCCACAGCTATTTGAACCTGAAAATGAAACTTTTACTTGACACCTCTGCCTTGTATTTGTAGAATTTCTTGAGCCTTGATCTTTTTATAGTTAAGGAATCTGGATGAAACGTCATATATCAGAAAAAAGACAGTCTTAAAAGAGAATATAGAAATTGTTTCGCATTTGTTTTGTTCTCTTGCCTTGATGGAAAAACTGAGGATAGTGAGACATGTTTTTACATTTAGAAGTTCAGGTGAAGGTAACTTTCCTGACCAGAGAGAACTTGATTTCTCTGTATGTCCCCTAATAAGTTTGCATATGCTAAAAAAAAAGAAAGTTCAAGTGAAAATGGACATGTGTTGCCTCTTAGTAGAGACAGCCGCCTTCCCGCAAAGTGGAACCTGTGCTTCCTCTCCGTGGATCTTTGCAGACATCATTCTTAGGTTCTATAGAGTCATTGCGATGTGTGACTTTACGTGGGTTCACCCGGAACACATCTTCTTGGGGAACTGTCCTGCTTTTGCTTGTATTGTCTACTTTTTAGGGATAGACTTGATCAGAAGTTGTTGACACTGAGAACTTTCATCAGTTAGGTAAGAATTTTTTTTATAGCTCAGATATGACGGGTAAGTTTATATATGTGTGAGAGACAACAAGAGCCCTCTTCTCCTGTTTCATTATGAACTATACCCAGCATAGGACCGCTGATTGCCTAACCTTTTTTTTTTTTTTCTCTTTTCTTGAACTCAGGGGCAGAGGCCTGGCCTCCAGGAGTTTGTCTTAAGTATGTTGGGGGAGACCAATTTGGACATGTCAATATGGTGATGGTGAGATCGCTAGAACCCCAAGAGATTGCTGATGTCAGCGTCCAGATGTGCAGCCCCAGCAGAGCAGGAATGTATCAGGGACAGTGGCGGATGTGCACTGCTACAGGACTCTACTATGGAGGTGAGTATATCCTTGTATAGCCCAGAGTAAAAGATAGAGGTAATATCTTTTTTTTTTTTAAAGGAAAGGTAGAGGCAGGAATGAAAATGATCAGATGGGAAGAGAGGAGGAAAAAGAGCATTTATTTTATTTAGTGGTTCATCTTGGTTCCCGCTCACCCCCCAGCCTTGGACTGAGAACCTAGTTCCTGCCATGTATATGGGCTATACTGGCCATAGAACTATGGATTTAACTACTAAACCACCAGGGCACACCTAAAGTAACATGTTAGAGGATTCTCAGTGTTGCTCACACAGCCCTTAAAAGAGGGCATGACTTGACTTTAATGGCTGATTGGTTCAGTCTAGTGTTCTCCCTTTCACTCTAGGGATCCAGTTAAAATTTAGTGTTGTATGAGCTGAGTCTTACAGTATACAGTTATTTTGTAGTGCTGCTGTTTTTATTGTATAATCTAGTAGGTAAAATACTGAAGGCAGTCTTCGTTCTCAGAGTCTCTGGATATGTCATATACACAGTACATGCAAACTTCTCTTCCATCCTGACCACCTACATGCCGCTAACACCTCTTAGCTCCTTCTCTTTATTGCCGTTTTCTTGACAGTGATCTGTACCCACTGCTTCTTCCCATTCTGATTTATTCTTCAACCGAATCTGGTGAAAGTATATCAGTGACTTCTTGGTTTCCAAATCCAGTAGATGCTTTATAGTCTTCATATTAATCAGTCCTTTATTCTTTGGTACCATCTTCCAAATTTATTTTGAAATGAATGTATTCTCAAGACTTGACGGATATTTCTCTTTTCTCTTCTTCCTTTGAAGTTCTTTCTCTGTCTCAGTCTATTCACATCTTTGCCTTGGGATTACTGCATTCTAAACTGGGCCTCATTCCTGCTTGGTGACCTCATCTACCCACATGGCTTCAGCTGTCACCAGTACAGCATACAATGCTTAAATTCATATCTGTGACTACAAACTTTTTGGAGCTCTAAACCTATCTTTTAGCTGCTTATGGACAGAGCAGGTGGCTGTTCAGTAGATTTCTGAATTTTAACATCTCCCGGACAAAACACATTTATCTCATGGGCACCCCACTGAATTGATCAGGCCACAGAACCTTGGTGTCTTTTTTTTAAACATGTATTTTATTTAGTTGTTTGTTGAGGTTGTCCCCTAAACCTGGGTCTTGAAGCTGGCTCCTTGGGGTATAGGTGGACCAGTGACCAGTGACCTTACTGCTAGGCTCCCAGGGTGTGCCCTTGGTGTCATTTTTTTCTCATTATGTTTTAAAGGAAAGATGTAGGAGGGAATGAAGGCAAGCAGGCAGGCAGGCAGAGAAAGGAGGAAGAGGCATCTATTTATTTTATTGCGTTCATCTTGGTTGCTGTTACTCTCCTTACCCCTGCAACAGCCCCGCGCCACCCTTAACCTGGTCCTTGGCCAGAGCCTGCGAATTTACCTGCTAAGTCACCAAGACATGTCAGTGTCGTGTTTTTTGTCCTTAATTACAAATCAGTTCCTATTGATTCCACTATATCCCATGTCCCAACCCTCCCACCACCACCACCACCCACCAATAGTAAATACTTCCTGCCCTCATGGAGTTCTTAAATGGATTCAGGGACAGTGGAACCTTTGATTAGACTGACCATATTTCCTTGAGACAAAAATGGGACATTGGGGGGTTATGTGCTGGCAGATAGAAGGGGAGGAAGCAGAACCATTTAAGTAAGAGCAGAGCAGCCAGGCTAGCAACAAGTAAGTAATATGTGATGTTGGTTGGTAAACACATAATAAGGAATATGGTCCATCAGTTTGTCTTACAAATCAATGCAAGAAAATTTGACACCTTAGACAAAAACCAAAATTTGGCACCCCTATAAGTTCCATTCTAAATGTCCTGCCCAAAACATGCTGCTTTAACCATCACAGTGCCAGAAATGCCCAGTAACCCTCACAGTGCCAGAGATAACCCCCATGCTACTTACCTGCACCTAGACCACTCTGGTGTTTTGTCCCCTTTGAAGAAACAAGTGGCACGAGGTGGAGAGAAATCCTCTTTCCATGAGGCTCCTGTTTCCTCACAGGAGACGGGAGCAGCAGTGGCGGGAACAGTGGTGGCATCCACAGCAGTCAGCACTGGCAAGGGCCATCTTTAACACGGCAAAAGGGGCAGCTGCTTTTGGGCCCCCTCAACAGACTGGACCTTGGGACAACTCAGCTACCCCTTTTACTCTGCATTAAAATAACCCTGGTTTATTAAAAATGGGACAAAAATGACATTTATATTAAAACAATAGGACAGTTGGCAAATATGGGGGCGGAAAAAAGTACTCTCATTTAAAGCAGTACATGTGATCAGCCTGCCTTTGATATTTTTTCAAGGGGTTCTCGAATTAATGTTCTTATATATATTTTGATAGCCATGAAATTTTAAAATACTTTTACAGCATACAAATTTTTGTGACATCAGTCTTTGCCTGCAATCTTTCTACTGCAATGAAGCCAAACTCCATTGCATGGCGCTTAAGGTGCCTCAGGGTCTGTCTTGGCCTTGTTCTTACTTTTCCTATTCAGTCACCTCTTCATTCTTCCATAGCAGGTCCCTAAAAGCACCACATGCTTTCACTTCTCCATGCCCTTGCTCATGTTATTCCTGTTGCCGGAAATATCTTTTTTCTTCTTTCCAACAAACTCTTGCTCATCTTCAGGGACCCAATGAAGTCATCTTTCCCTCCTCTTTCCTTACTTACTATCCCCTCTACCTCAAGAAAGTTCATTCCTCCTCTTTCCATTACTATTTTACACTTGCTTATTCTATTTAACACATACTTAGGTTTTTACTTACTTAGTCTTTTCTCCTACAAGTCTGAACTATTTGTTGAAAAATAAATGAACATATAATCATGTACCAGAATACAGAGATTATTTCCCTTCCCTCTGGATTCTTTTCAGGACCATCCTCTCTGCTAAGAATCTTTTTATCTGCATGATTAGAAGTAATTTCTCTCTTTGCTGAGCTCCCATTGCGTTATTTCTTTACCTCTTACTCTTTTGCCCCTCTTTGGCACTTTATCTCTTTCTGTCCAGTTAATTTAATGAATGTCTCATAGCACTTTTAAACTTAAGGAGTTGGGATGCTCCCTTTGGTTCAGGTAGCTGAGACTCTGATATGCAGACCATGTAAAGCCCAAGACCCAGTTCTGATACCCAAGGTCAGGGTGAAAAACCAAAATGAGCAACTGAATTAAGTACCCTTCCCTCCCTCCCTCCCTCCTCTCCCTTCTTTTCTAACCTTTCTACTCTCCCTTCTCTTTAAAAATGAAAACTTAATGTGTTACATGTCTTGGAGAGTAGCTACCTAATAGGTTTTTTTAAAATGAATGTTACTGTTTTTAAGGGAGGAGGAAGACAATGTAAATGACTTAAAAAGGATGTGGAGTAAAATGCAGACTGAGATGCTAATTCAGTATCCAAAAAAACATATAGCAGTGTGAACAGTATTTGAGAGCTGCAGTGTTCCGGGTTGTTGTTTTGTTTGTTTGTTTGTTTGTATATTTTTGGCATTAAATTAAACTGAATTCCCCACTATGTGGTGGTACATTACATTTATACTTGTAATATCCCTCTCAAATTCTAAAAGTAGATAGAGTATAAATATACCAGCTTTGGAGGCAGTAAATAATTTAAAGCCTTTCTTGGTCTTAAAGTCTTTAAGTTGTTCGCCAGTATTTTGTGAAATCTAATACCTTCAGGGATCTTAATAATTGATTGGATTCCATGGTTTTTAGGCATTTTTCTTAATCAGTGGAATACTTTCTTTTTAAAAGCTTGTATGAATGTACTTTCTAAGAAAGGGAAAAGATAAAAAAGAAACTGGTTTGGGGAGCCTCCTTAGCTGTCTGACATGAAGACTGCCACTCCCAATCCCCAGGACACTGTGGGTTATAGTTCGCAAGTTCTTCATTTACTCTAGTAAAGAATTTAATTCTGTTTTACCAACTACTGTATTTTATTGAATCCAGATTACTGAATGAGTGGATAAAGAAGTTGTGATGTGACGTATATACTAGAATATTACTCAGCCACAAAAAAGGAGGGAATCCTGTCATTTGTGACAACTTGCATGGACCTTGAGGGCTGTTATCCTAAGTGAAATAAGACAGATGTTGTATTCTCTAACTTTCATAAGGAATCTAAAAAAAAAAAACTCGTTGAAAAAAAGACAAGATTTGTTGTTATCAAAGATTAGGCTTCAGGGGAGGAATTAGAAGAAGGTGATCAAAAGGTACTTAACTTCCAGTTACAAGATAAATAAACATTAGGGATATAATTAATGTACAAGATGAGGACTATAGTTAATGCTGCTGTATGATATATGTGAAAGTAAAGAGAATCAATCCTTAGAGTTCTTACTGGGAAATTTCTTTTTCTTTTTATCTATATGAGGTGATAGTCGCTAACTAAACATGATTAGAGTAATCATTTAATAAGGGTAAGTCAAACCATTCTGTTCTATAACTTAAACTTACCTGGTGATGTGTCAATTATATCTCACTAAAACTAGGGGGCAAAAATGCTTGCAAAATATCTGATTGCAAAAATAGTAAATGTCTGGCAGAAAGTGAAATATACAAAACCACATTATGAATATGTGAAAAAATAAATTGCTGCGTTAACTATTACCATCTTGGTTCCTTCCCACTTTTTCTGCTCATTCTTGCTTGCTAGCTTATGGAGGTTAATAGTATAGTGGTGAGAATGTAGGGCCAGGTTGCCTGGGTATAAACTTGGACAAGTTAGGTAGCTTCTGTGTGCCTCATCATTCTGTTTAACACAGTGCATTTTGTTTTGTTTTGATGGTTTCTGTAGAAAGAATTCATTTTTATAATGTAAATACTTACGTTTTTTTAGTTGATTTTCTTCTGCAAAAGGAATTTTTGCTGTATTTAATAATTTACTAAGTGGGCCCCCTCCTTCCATTTTATATTGGTTGTGCTCTCTCAGTCTTTCAGCAGGAGTGTTGTTGGCACGTTGTATTGGACAGTTCTTCATTGTGTGGTTCGTATTTATAAGACCCATGGCCCTCTTGCCCTGAGTGCCTGTTGCTTCACACATTCATCTTTACAACTGCCCTTCTTCCCCTCACCACACGTATGTTTATTTCCTTGGTTGAGTACCTGGTTCTCAGCAGATTAATTTTCATGCCCAAGTACTTTTTCTCTTTTTTTTATTGACTTTCGCTTTTTAGATAAAAGCAACCTGTTAACTAATACCTACTGTGTGTCAGGTATTATATTGGGCTTTCTATATTATAAATTACCTTATGAAGGAAATATTAGCTCTATTTTATGGATGAGGAAACTGAATACCAGAAGAATGATTTGTCTATAAAGTTTAGTAAAATTATAAATTAGCTATAAATTAGTTATAAACTAATCTTTGTTATTAAGATCTTTGTTATTAATTTGAACCTAACTGCTCCATGGGGTTTACAAGGAAACTTTGGCTCTAAGAGGTTGATACTTGTTAGGGTTTAGGGAGGTTAGGATTTATGGTCCCCAGTTCCTTTCTCCATTTCCAGTGTGAATGAGAATAAGGGTGGGATTGAGATAACAAGATGACTCTTAGATATTTGGATAAATGTCAGTGTTCCACCTGCTAGGAGACACACAGTTTCTATAGGACACTTGGCTCTTGAAAGGAGTAAGCAGCATGAGTGCTTGTCCCTATTTTAACCTTGGTACAATCATTTAGTTTGCCTCCCCTCCTCCTATCCGATGTTCCCTCTTAACAAAATTCTGTAGAAGAGATTTAGCCTCTCTACACTCTGATGGTTCCTTCTAAATCAGAGGGGTCCTAATTGTGAAGTGAGCTAATGTCACGTGATCTTCTAGTTACTCGTATGTTCACGAGGGTTTCTCCCACATGAGGAAAAGCTCTTGTTAAATACTTCATATGGGTCCCTGGGACATTTCACTTGTAGATTAAATGCTTGCACAGTATTCACTTAGTTTTTCGAAGTTAGAAATGGTGCTTCTCTTATTAAGCTCCTAAACTCCACAGTGTGTCCCATGTATTTGGAAACTTATTGGATGCTTTGTAAACCACACTGTTTACTTCCTAAAAGCTTTGTAAGTTTTTCCATCTTCTCCATTTTACAGAGTGTCTTTCATAACCAGGTAATGTAGAACTATTCCTTCTCTTTCTGTTTTTATATTTTAACTGTTCATGTTATGAAAGATCTGGTTTCATACAAAGGTCTTCTAGATTCTACACAGGGGTCGTCGATTTAGGTACTGTTATACTTGGCATTTCTTCCAGTTATCTTGCTCTTTTGCCTATTGACCCTATTTTTGTAACTTCCCTCTTTTATGTTAGATTCAGAAAGACTGCCTCATTTGCATGGAAAAGATCCTCAATAAAATACTCTGTTTCACTTCTGATCTCTAGAATTCTCCAATATCAGAAATACGTGTAGTGCTTGAAAACAAGATTTCTTTTTTGATAGAAAAAATGCTAGCCTAAGCCGATTGTGTAACTTCTATGGGAAATGTTTTTAGAAGGGACATTTCAAAATGTAAATGAGATCTGAAATCCAAAAATATTTTTACATTGTAGGTCTATATTTTGTTTATAAGATGGTAGCTTGAGAGAAAGAAAGCTTGCTATTGGTTTTACTACCTCAGGTGGCGATTATTTGGTGGTCGAGTCCAGCTGGCTCTCTGTGAGTCAAAGGCAGTGTGAACTGGTGTAATGTTTAGATTAAGCTCTAAGATGCATATACGAGTACTGAGCCCATAGAGCATAGAAAATCAAGAAATCAGATGGAACAGTGATCCTTCTATGAAGACCATCACATAAAATATTTACATTTCCCATGAAGTATGAAGAATCAAATGTTTTAGCTACTTTAAAATTCAGCTACAAGTTTAATGTGTGTTATTAGTACTCACACTGCTTTTTATTATATAGATATATAAATTTTTTTTTAGTTAGAGGAAGGGAGAGGAGGAGGAAGCATTGAAGGAAGAAAGGAGGAAGGGAAGGACATCTTTACTTGGTTGTTCGTTTTTGGTTTTTCACCCTGGCCCTGGGTCTTGAACCCAGGTACTTGGGCTGCGCATGGTCTGCACACCAGCAGCTCACCTGCCTGTACCATTAGGATGTGTCTGTAATCATTCCTTAGTAGAACAAGTGTGTGTGTGTGTGTGTGTGTGTGTGTGTGTGTGTGTATGCGTGTGTATGTGTGTGTGTGTATAAAGATTTGATAGAAGGGGTAAAAATAAAATTTGAAAGCACTATCTTTTTTTCTAATGTTAGCCAGAGTCCTTCTGTTAAGGACTTCTTTGATTTGGAATACTAGATTCCAAGGATTCTGACTTTGGGGATTGACAGTTCCTTAAAAAAAAAATTTAATCTTAATATACTTCCTTGTTAAAATATCAATACATTTATTTTTAAAAAGAAAAGAAATTATTGTAAAAACCACTGACCATTATAAAGATTAAATTAGGTATGATTTCCATGTTCTCTCTCATTCATATTATATGTGTGTATATGTATGTATATGTATGTATGTATGTATATCTCCATCCTTAACTTTTTTCTGTGTGTGCATTATTAGTAAGGGCTATTGAGGTTGGATCTAGTTTAAAAGTGTTTAATGACTTAGAGAGTACAACCCTGTCATTTTACACATAAAACCTACTACTGCACTTCTTTGATTCTTACGTAATAGTAATTTTGATATGCATTGTTGGTGTAATGATTGCACTTTTGGGAGAGGGGTAGAGCCATTACCATATTAAACACATTTGGTTATATAATGAATTTTGACTTGAAAAATATTAAAAATGGTTATATTAGATGGTAATATTTGAAAAATATTAACAAAATGTAGGAGATATGTGCATTTCCTCTTCACAAGAAAAATGTTTATAAATATGCTAAAATTGTTTCAGGTGAGTAACCTAAGATTTTACTGAAATTGTTATACATATTTTTAGTGTCATTATATACATTTGCCACTAAATCAGACCAGAGCATATTCTGTATGAATAAGAAAACAAGCATGATTGCTTTCCATTCAAATCTTGATGAATATTTAATTTATCAATACTTGTTATAAAGCTACTGAATGAATTTTTGTAACAGAATCATGATTAGTATCTAAAATAATTGATATATAAGGCTTTTAAGCTTACCTGATATCCTCATTTTTCTGGTACAGATTATATTCCTTAATTACTGCTCAAAATGTAGTCATTATTTTTAGAAAACTCCCATTAGTCTTAGAGACGGGGAATATTGAAGAGGATATCTTCTTACTGAAAAGTGGATTGCATTCTGTTTCTATAATGATGTTTTGACACTAGCCACATAATACCCTAATGGGTTTTTCCTTGGTATGGCAAAGATATTTATCATTTAGAAATTGCTTCATTCTGTAATTTTGTATCTTGAAAAATATCCCTTTTTTTAAACTCAGTTTTTTTCTTTTATCTTTTAAGAACTTATGCTTTCCTTGTTTTTCAAAGAGAATATCATATTGGACATTCAGCTCCAAGGAGTGATGCTATTAGCTACTAACCTCTGAGTTTTGTTTTATAGTGATCAGTATCCTTCCAGTTTCCTCTTAGAATTTCTCTTGTACTTTGAGATAGTCTTGAAAGCAATTGAGTTCTAGAAAGGGTTAGGCTTAGACTTAGTAGTTACTTTAGTCATTTTTTTCTTTTAAAGTTTTACAATTTCCCTTGTATGTTCGTAAATCAGAAGTGATTAAGATCTTATTTTTGACCTAAGTTTTATTTGAGGACTTTAAAAAATATTTTAATGATATATTTAGTTTAACTTAATATATCCAAAATATTACCATTTCGGCTATGACTCTAGTCACGTTTCAAATATTCACTAGCGAATATGACCTGCCCCATAGGACAGTGTGGTTCTGTAAGCTGTAAGATGTTTTATCCGTTTCTTGTTTTCTGTAAAAAAATTCTATAGACTTGGTGTGGTGGTGGTTTTCTAAAGAATTGTCCAGAGAGGCTTTCCGTGGTGGAGCAGTGGTTAGATCAATTGCCTTCAAAGCAGCCCAGCCATACACTCCAGGCTTTGAGTCCCTGATCCAGGGTGGGAAACAAACAGTGTGAACAAGTGAAAATGAAAATAAAATAAAGTTCTTTATATCTAAGGGGGAAAAAATAGATTTGTCCAGTGAAACCAACTGTTCCTGGAAGGCTTTTTTTATAAGTTTAGAATTTATTTTTGTTTTTTAAAATAGTTTTAGATCTGCGCAGCTTATCTATTTCATCTTGGGTCTTGTGTAATTTTATGAAATTATCCATTTAATGAAATAGTTAAATTTATGTGTGGAGAGTTACAGTATCCTTTATTTTTGTTTTAATGTTTTTATGTCTATAGTGATAATCCTCTCATCCCCTTCCGTTTTTGATATTTTGTGTATTGCAGTAACTTTGTTTTACAAATTAGAATAAACTCATATGTACAGTTTTCCCATTGCTCAGATATGTATAAAACACACCCTGCCCTCCACCAGGTCACCAAGTGTTCTTCACCAGTTCAGTGGGCCCACCACCGCTTGCTTGTCCCCTCTCACTGCCCCATTCCTGGTAACCTCAGTTCTATTGCAAATGTCCAAGGATTGGTTTTGTTTCATCTGTTCCTTTGTTTTGTCAATTCACATTCCACCTGTGAGTGAGATCATCTGGTTTCTGTCTTTCTCCTTTTGATTTATTTCACTTAGCAATAATCCCCTCTAGACTCATACATGTTGATTGAAATGACAGCATTTCATCTTTTCTAAGGGCTGTGTAGTAGTCTGTTGTGTACACACACACACACACACACACACACACACACACACACACACACACCACTTTTTAATCCATTCACCTGAAGTTGGGCATTTAGTTTCCAGTTCTTAAGCTATTGTGAATAGGGCTGCATAAATATGGAGGAGTATAAAACTCTGTGAATTAGTGTTTTTGTATCTTTTGGGTAAAAAATACCCAGAAGTGGGATGGCAGGATCATATGTGATTTCCATCTTCAACTTTTTAAGTAATATTCATACTGTTTTCCACAGGGGTTGCCCCAATTTGCACTACAACCAACAGTGTAAGTGTTCCCTTTTCACCACATTGCTGCCAGCATTTGTTGTTTCCAGACTTTTGGATAATAGCCAGTCTGTCAGGTGGTATCTCGTTAGTGTTTTGATTTGCATTTCCATGATAGCCAGCAAGTAGGAGCATCTTTTTGTGTTCCTGTTGGCCATTAGTATATATTCTTTGGAAAAATGTCTCTCCAATTCCTCTTTCCTTTTTTTTTTTTTTTTATTATTACCTGTTTTTCTGCTATTGAGTCTTATGAGTACTTTGTATACTTTGGATATTAAACCCTGGTCAGAAATATGGAACGCAAATGTCTTCTCCCAGTTAGTAGATTGTGTTTTTATTTTGGTGGAGTTTTCTTTTGCTGTGAAAAAGCTTTTAGTTTGATGTAGCCCCAGTTGTTTATTTTTGTTTTTGTTTCCTTTGATGCTGGAGTTGACTCCCTAAAGGCCTTTCCAAGGATGATGTCATGAAATGTCTTTCCTATGTTGTCTTTAAAAAATTTTATGGTTTTCGGACTTATGTCCCAGTTTATAGTCCATTTTGAGTTAATTTTTGTGAATAGTGTTGGAGTTGTCTATCTTCATTCTCTTGCATGTGGCTGTCCAGTTTTCCCAACATCGTCTATTAAAAAGACTTTCCTTTCTCCATCATACACTTTTGGTTCCTTTGTTATAGATTAACTGTATGTGACTGGGTCAGTTTCTGGGTATTCAGTTCTGTTCCACTGATCTGTGCCTCCGTTATTCTAGTACCATACTGTTTTGATCACTGTCACTTTGTAATATGTCTCAGTGTCTGGGAATGTAATCTGTGGGGATTTGTTCTTTGATGTTAGCCTCATAGAAAATGTTTGGAAGTGCTTTCTGTTCTTCAATATTTTGGATGAGTTTGAGAATAGGTAATTATTCTCTGAAGTCTTAGTAAAACGCATTAGAAAATTCATCTGGTTCTGGTCTTATTTTCAGAGAGACTTAATTACCTCTTCAGTTTCATAGCTTGTGATTGTTTTGTTTAGGTTTTTCAATTCTTCCAGGTTCAGTCTTGGTAGACTATATATTTCTACAAATCTGTCTGTGTCCTAGAGGTTGTCCACTTTATTGGCATAGAGCTGTTCATGTTAGTCTCTTAGGATGAAAGCTTCCGAAGTATTTCTGTAGTATCTGTTATAACTTCTCCTCTTTTACTTTTGATTCTACTTATGAGTTTTCTCTCTTTTTCTCTTTGTGAATCTAGCCAATGGCTTGTAAATTTTGTTTATTTTTTCAAAGAACCAACTTTTGGTGTCATTGATGTTCTGGATTATCTTTTTGTTTTCTGTTTCATTTCTGCTTGAATTTTTATTACTTTCTTCTACTGATTTTTGTTTTAATCTTTCTCTAGTTGCTTTAAGTGTAGAATTAGATTGTTTCTTGGGGGGACCTTTCTTGTTTTTGAGGTAAGATTGGATTACAATGGACTTCCCTCTCAGTACTGCTTTTGCTGCATCCTGTAGATTCTGGTAGCTTGTACCTTCATTCTCATTTGTCTCTAAGTATTTTTTTAAGTTCATCTTTGATTTCCTCTTTTACTTGAGTCATTCAGAAGCACACTGTTTAATCTCCAATTAATTTGGAGTCTTCCACCTTAGTTTTCGTGGTTAATTTCTAGCTTTAAGCCATTGTGGTCTAAAGATGATGCTTGATATGATTTCAGTCTTTGTAAGTTTGTTGAGATCTATTTTATGTCCCAGCATATGATCTGTCCTTGAGAATGTTCCATACGCACTTGAAAAGAAAGTGAACTCTGTAGTTGTTGGATGAAGTATTTGGTATATGTCTACTAACTAGACCTACCTGTTTCA
Source organism: Solenodon paradoxus (assembly GCA_004363575.1). NCBI lineage: Eukaryota > Metazoa > Chordata > Mammalia > Eulipotyphla > Solenodontidae > Solenodon > Solenodon paradoxus. The sequence continues at coordinate 470,076 of RJWH01000918.1, forward strand.
AATGGTCCTTTGTTAATTTTCTGCCTGGTTGGTCTATACATTGTTTTAAGTGGAGTGTGGAAATCTCCTATTATTTTGTTCCTGTGGATGTCTTTCATCAGTTCTAATAATACTTGCTTAAGATATTTTGATGTTCCTTCATTTGGTTCATATAGTCTTCTTTGTGGACTGACCCTTTAATCATTATATAAAGTCCATTTCTGTCTTTTGTTATGCTTTTTATTTGGAAGTCTGTGTTACCTGATATAAGTGTGGCTATCCTTTTTATTTTGGTTACAGTCGACTGTAGGGTTGTCTTCCAGCCATTGGCTTTGAGCCTGTCTTTATCTTTTGAAAGGTGAGTTTCCTAAATGCAGCAGAAGGTTGGGTTATGTTTTTTAATACATTCTGTCACTGTGTCTTTTGATTGGTGAGTTCAGTCCATTAGCCTTTAGGGTGATTATTGATATGTAACTGTTAATTGCCATTTTGTAATTTGCCTTCTAGGTGTTGTTATAAAGTGTCTTTGTTCTTCTCTTTCTCATTTTAGGTGGGTTGGGTGTAGTTATGTTTTAATTTCCCCTCTTGTTTTCTTCTTTTGCTTTTTCTGTTTTGAGGTTACCCTGAGGTTAACATTAAGAATTCTGTTTCTTTTTATTTTTATTTGAAAGCAAATTAGTCTAACATTCATTTTAGCCATACACATTTTTATTTTTCTCTTCTCATCCTCACTCTCTAGTTTGCTCTAATTGTTTTTAAGACAGGTTCTTACACTTTATATAGCTTCCTTGAGTATCCTCTGTAGAGCTGCTTTTGTGGTGATAAATGCATTTTATGTTTTCTTATCTGAAATGCTTTTTATTATTGCTTCAATTTTAAATGATAATCTCACCAGGGTATCTGAGGTTGAAAATCCTTTTCTTTCAGCACTTTGAATATATCATGCCATTCCCTTAGTGGTCTGTAGAATTTGTTGAGAAATCGAATGACAATCTTTTGGGGACTCTTGTATGTAACACGTTTTTCTCTAACTGCTTTTAATAGTCTTTATTTTCTATTTTTTACATTTCGATGATGTGTCAAGGTGTAAATCTGTTTGGGTTTCTTTTGTTTGGAGCACTTTGAGCTGCCTGGGTTTGGAGGCTTGCTTCATTCCTCAGGTTAGAGAAATTCTCAGCTATTATTTCTTCAGATACAGGTTCAGACCCCTTTTTCTCTCTCTTTTCCTTCTGGGACCCTTATGATGGAAAGATTATTTCTTTTGAAAGCTGTTTTTTTTTTGTTTTTCGTTTGCTTAAGTGCATTCCTCTGCTCTACCTTCTAGCTTACTGATTCTATTGGAGGCTTCATCCATCCTATCTTGAGTCACTTTATTGAGTTACCTAGTTTAGCTGTTTTGTTATTTATGTTTTCCGATTCTATTTTGTGCTGCTTCATTTCTTCTCTCTCTTTTTTGTGTTCTTTTTCTTCTCTTATTTTCTTGTTTTCCATGAGTATGTTTATCACTGTGGCCCTAAATCCATCCTCAGGTAGTTTGCATATGTCTGTTATAGTCAAATTTTCCCCTGGGGTTTTAATTGGGTCCATTATTTTATGTATATGTCTATGTCTTCACTTTGTTTGGCATTCTGGTTAGATTTTTCTGCAGTGATAATATTTTGTAGGTTATAAACTTACTGGATAAAAGTGGATCTTGGGTACACTGGAAATTCTTGAGTTTTGTGGCATCACCACTGGTTGATTTCGCCAATGTTTTTCAGTGGGCTCTGTGTAGGGGCCCAAGAGTTCAACCTGTGTAGAGTTGGTATTTGTGTGGGGGATGCCGAGCCTTCACCTAGCATCACAGTTATGAACAGTAATGACTACCTTGTCACCAGCCTACAATCAGCAATTGAGTTTCAGTTTCGCTTCCACCTACAGGGTGGTGCTAGTGAGTACTGTAGAGTTTCCTCCCTTATGGGAGACTCTCTTCCTTTAACCTTTGGTGGGATTCTGGTGGGCATGTCCTATGAATCCCACACAATATGCTGGGAAGGGTTATCGAAATTCTCTTAGCTGCCTTCCAGTTATGTTGGTGTCTCTGTCATTTCCCCTCAGGGTGTCTTATTCAGTCCACCCGGTAGCTTTTTCTCCTTCTGCCCTTTGATAAGATCCTCTCCCCAGTTCCACGTCCTGGTCAGACTGTCTGCTGTTGGCAGGACTCTCCTGGAGGCTTGCTTCTTCCCAAGGCTCCATCCTCTCCACCACGGCCCTTTTCATCCTCCGAGATTGGGAATCCTCATTCCGTGACGTAGCTCGGAACCCAGGCGTCTTGTAGACTTTCTGGTGGTAGCTGTGGCTGCCCCTACAACCTCTGGACCTGCTTTTCCCTCAGTGTTTGTGTCTGCAAAATTGGTGATTCTGGTTGCTCTGTGGAGAGGAGACTTGTCTCGCCTCTTACCAGGTAGTCAGTCATCTTGACTGCCCCCCTCCACACCCTCACCCTCTACCCCACTGTTTAAAAATTATCCTGATACATTTCTTAATTTAATTTTATTTTTTAAGAACCACCTTTTGGTTTTATTTATTTTTTCTCCATTTTTCTGTTTGCAATTACATAGGTTTTTGCTCTTAATTTTATCATTTCTTTCCTCTGATTTGGGCTTGTTTTTATTCTCTTTCTAGTTTCTTAAGGTGAAAACTGAGTTCACTGAGACCTTTCTATATAATGTAGGTGTTTTAATATTTGTTTTAATATTTAATACAGTTTCTTGAGTCAGTTTTTGTTGCTATAACTACTATAGATTTTTAGTGACTTGTAAACAATAGAAAATTATCTCTCACAGTTCTCAGAGCTGGGACATTTAAGATCAAGTTGCTGACAGAGTTGGTGTTTGTTGAGACTCTGCTTTCTCATTCATAAGTGTCCATCTTTTTGCTGTGTCCTCATATTTCAGAAAGAGGAGGGGAGCTCTCTGGAACCTTTTCAATAAAGATATTAATCCTGTTCATCAGGGCTCTACCCTCATGACCTACCTACTTGATCAGTGTCCAAACTTCAGATGCATTCATTGAGATTTTAATGAAAGAATTTGGGGGTAGGGGCCATACACATTTAGTCTGTAGCAACTACATTTTCCTTCAGTTCAAAATATTTTTCTGATTTTTCCTTGAGACTTCTTTACAATCCATGGGTTATATGGAAGTATGTTTTAAAATTTATGTTTGTAAATTGTTGTGTTATTTTGTACTTTTATTCTGTTATGGTCAGTGAACATACCTTATATGATTTCAGTTTATTTAAACTTGTTAAAGTTTTTATGACCCAGAAGATACCATCTGTTTTGGTGACTCTTTCATGTATACTTCATAAGAATATGTATTTTGCTACTGGTGGGTAGAGTGTTCTGTTAACTATCAGACCCAGATGATTGATGTTGTTGTTCAATTTCTCTTTTTATTAACTTTTTTTCACAGTAGGTTGGAGAGGTCTATTAATTTTATTTCTGAGAAAGCAGTGTTGAAGTCTCCAGCTATAATTTTGGATTTGTCTGTTTTTCTTTCAGTTTCTGTCAGTTCTTGTTTCATGTATTTTGAAGGTCTGTGGTTAGGTGCAGACAATTTAGGACTATGTCTTCCAGGTGTACAGTCCATTTGTTCTTGTGTAATGTCCCTGTTTTTACCCCTAGCAATTTTCTTTGCTCTGAAGTCTACTTTCTCTAATATCATCATAGTCACTTTCTGATTAGTTTTTGTATTATGTCTTTTTCTAATCTTTTACTTTCAGCTTACCTGTGTCACATTTGTAGTTTTCTTATAGGTAGCATATAGTTGGGCCGTTTTTAAAGGAGCAGAGATTAGAATATGTGTGATTTCTTAGAAACCATGGCAAACAAGAAAACAGAATGAAATATTAAAATTTGAGAGAAAAAACACCAGCCTAGAATTCTGTGCCTTGCAAAGTTATACTTCAAAAGTTGAGGTAAAATATTTTCTCAAACAAACTAAAATTAAATTTATGCCTTGCCAAAAAAAATGAAGTTCTTCAGAGAATAAAAATTATACAGGTCAGAAACCTGGTTTTATACAAAGTAATGAAGTATATTGAAAATGAAAGTGTGAAAGTAAGAATAAAACTTTTCTTTTTTCTTCTTAATTGATTTAACAGATAGCAATGTTCAATATATTTATAACAACCTGTGTTCAATTATGCATGCATGTATATATGTGTGTTCTTACGTATAAGCCGTATATATGTATACACACACATGCACGCACACACATATCTATAGCAATTCTACATTGATATGAAGAATATTGTGCTGTTAAAAGATAATTGCAGTATGCCCTGATGGAGTAGCCTCCATGTGGGCTTAGCGCACATGTGTCCCAAGGACTAAGGTTCACATGATGGGGGCCACAGGAAGGGGGAAGGGGAACAACCAAGATAAGCAACTGAATTAGTTTGAATTAATGAATAAAAATTATTTTTCTTCCTCTCTCTTCCTGCCTGCCTGCCTGCCTGCCTGCCTACCTGCCTGCCTACTCACCTTCATTCCTGCCTGCACCTTTCCTTTAAAAAACAAAACGCAAAAAATCTTTTTTTTTTGGTAGATGACACATTGTCTATGTAGAAAACACAAAAGAAATAAGCCAAAAAATTCCTGGAACTGATAAGCAATTATAACAAAATTATAGGATACAAGATTAATGTACAAAAGTTAATCTCTTTCCTATATATCAGCAGTTCACAAGTTGAGTTTGAAATTAAAAGCATTATGATTTATGTTGTTATCCCCTCTCAGAAATAAAAGAATTATGTATAAATCTATCAAAATGTGAACAAGGTCTATATGAGGAAAACAACAAAACTCTAATGAAAGAAGTAAAAGAACAACTTGAGTGGGTAGATATTGCATGAATATACTCAGACACTCCCTATCAGTGACCTAGCACGTTATTGCCTGGCTGTCGGCAAACTGATTTGAAGTTAATATGAAGAAGCACAAGACCCAGAATAACCAAGTCAGTATTAGAGAGCAAAATTAGAGGAGTGACACTCTCTAACTTCAAGGCTTATTATAAAACAGCAGTAATCAGGACAGTGTATTAATGACAGAAAACAAATAGGTCAGCTAACCACAACAGAGAGTGTAGGAATAGACCACCACAGGCACAGTGCGGTCGTCTGACCCTTCGTAAAGGAGCAAAGACAGCACATTGGAGAAAAGGTAGTATTTTCAACAGGCGAGTGGATCAAGTAGACATCTACATGGAAAAAAAAAAATATATATATATCTATAGATATATATCTAGGCACAGATCTTATATCCTTTGCAAAATTTAATTCAAAATGTATAATAAACCTAAATATAAAAAGCAAAACTGTAAGACCTCCTGCAAGATAACATAGAAAATCGGGATGACGTTGAATATGGCACAGTAACTTTTAAAATGCATCACTAAAGACACACCTATGAAAGAACTGATAACATGATTTCTTTAGAATTAAAAATGTCTGCTCTGTGTAAGACAGTGTCAAGAAAATGAGAGGACAAGCCATGGACTGGGAGAAAATTTTTGGAAAAAACATCTGATTAAGAGCTGTTATGCAAAATATCCCAAGAACTCTTAAAACCCAACAGTAAGATAACAGCCAACTCACTGAAAAAATGGGCCAAACAGCTTAATGGAAATCTCACTCTAGAAGGTATATAGATGGCATATAGACACATGAAAAGATGTTCCATATCATGTGTCACCAAGGAAATGCAGATTAAAGCAACAGTGAGATACTATTACACACCTGTAACAGTGCCCCAGATCTGAACACCAAAAACAAAGGAAATTAAAGTTGCTGTTTATTGCTAATGGGGATGCACAGCACGTTGGAAAACAGCTTGAGGTTTCTCTCAAAGCTAAAATATCCTTACCATATTTATAGCAGGTTTATTTGTAATTGCTGAAATTTGGAAGCTTCTGAGATATCAACCAAGTAGGCGAGTGGACAAATAAATTGTGATGCATGCAAACAATGGAATGTTATCCAACACTAAAAAGAAATGAACTTTTGATTCCTAAAAGGACTTTGAGGAACCTTATATGTATATTACTAAGTGAAAGAAGCCAATCTGGAAAGGCCGTACTTGATAATTCCAAGTATATGACATTCTGGAAAAGGCAAAATTATGGAAACAGTACCATGGTTGCCAGGGCTTGAGGAGGGAGGAAGAGATGAATAGGCAAAGCACAGAGGATTTTTCGGGCAGTGAAGCTGTTCTATACAATACTTCAGTGGTTGATACATGACCTGTCTCTGTCAAAACCACAGAATGTGCAGCACCAAGAATGAACTCTGTAAACAAACTCTGGACAGTGGGTGATAATGATGTGTCTGTGTAGGTTTATCCATGGTATACTCATGGGTGCCACTCTGGGTTTCAGTTGTTGATGGTGAAGGAGGTTGTGGGCATGTGAAGTGTAGGCAGGGAGTTTATATATGTTCTGCTCAGTTTTGCTGTGAACCTAAAACTGCTCTAAAAATAAAATCTTAAAAATAATAAAATCCGCTCCCTTTACTGACTCAGGCAGCAAAGGTACACACTATAAAAACTGTGGACCTAATTGCAAGGCCCATGACTGAGGGTAACAACAATATTAAAAAATAAAATAAAATCTTTCAGAAATGTTTCTCTTCATAAATAAAATACTAGGAAATGGTAATTTTCTAGGTCAATTTGTCTGGAAGGGCTTTCCTAAATATGCACTATTTCATCCAAATAGATACATATTGATGACAGAGAAGGTACATTTCCAGAATGCACTGTAATGGAGAAAAGCATAAACTCTGAGCTTGACTAGTGCAGTTTGACATGAGTGTATAAAAGAGTAGGAAGTAGATTGAAGATGATAGTACCCTGAGGAATGTTTGCACCCACTGATCTTCTGGAGAGATGAATAGTAGCAGGCTGCCATGACCCAGACTAAAAGGCCCAAGGGCATTTATATGCTCTGCCTGTCTGATATGAGTGGGTGATGAGATTGATTCCCTTTTATAGGCTTGAGAAGACCAGATGACCATGAGTCCTAGGATCTCCTTTATGAGATGCTGTTAGACCTACTTCAGTCTCGGGATGAATAACCAGTCATTTCCCCAAACCTGTGTGCCCAAATCCAAGTCAGGAAAATATTTTGTCCTCTTCAGGGCCTGCAGTTGTAATGAAGTAGAAGGGGTGGTGGGGAAGGTTGTGTAAGACCAAAGAAATAAAAAAGAAAGTGGAAACATTTAGGCACTTCTGCTTTGTTGCTGTCTTTGAATTTTAAGTGAATGTGATAACTGAATGTGATGCAGTTCTCTTTGAAGAGAGTGCTGGGGGCTTGAGGGAGGTACTGTTTTTCTTTGTTTTGCTAGTTTTTGCATTGGCTCAGCTGGCCTAGTGGCTTTTGACTGGGAGCAGTTTTGCTCAAGCCAGAAACAAGGCGGATCCTCTTTTAGGAGGTGCAGGGAGAGCAGAGTAAATGTAGTGCATTACCAGAGGTCTCTAGGATGCAGAAGTTTTTACCAAAGGTTACCAGTTACCATCAGTAATGCAGCTTTTTTTTTGGTCTGTAACTATGTCAAAAATAAGGTTTGAGTTTCTAAAAAAAATCATAAATGAGGCTTATGTCTTGTATATTTTTAAAGACTTCAAAATATGTATTAATTCTAGAGAAAGGCGTCAGAGTCCTAAGTTAAAACTCATCTTATTAAAGCATGTGTAACAAGAGGAAAGTCTGCCCCCTTTTTTTCCTTTTAAGGAAGATACTTAAGAGTGAATTCAGTAAACAGTTGATAGTCTAAAATTGTACTTTCTGGTAGTTGAACTAAATAATTATTTGGAAGTACTTTTAGACTATTCTATTTTGAATTACACTTTGATGTAAATACTACTGATATCAAGAAGCAGGAAGTGTGCCCCAGTCAGATTGGTTGAGAAAATCAGCAGGAGTCATGAAAGAATAAGAATACCAGCCATTTTTTTGCTTAGTTGCATATAAAATGGGCGGTATTTAATTTTAATGCCAAAATGATTGTTAAATGCTAGTTTAATCTGTGTGTTTTATGCCAGTTGCATACATTTGGCTTTTAATATCCTGGAGCTGTAGTCTTGATTCCTTGCATTGTCCTTAAATATGATTGAACATTGAAATTTAAGTTGCTTAAATGTACTTTCATGCTAATTTCCTGCAGTTGGCTAGCACCTTGGATTATGTTTTATTAGTAGGCTATAAAAGGTTAAATTGTTAGGTTTTTAGTATTTCCATGTTTTTTGCCAATAATGGTTGTCTCCGTAAGTATCTATTTCCTAATTGTTGGGACACCCAAAATTGACCAGGGTTGGGGAGGGAGTAATGCATGGTCCTATAGATGAGCATTACACCAGAATAAAGAGATCGGGATTCTGATTTTGATTCTGCTACATTATTATTGATTAACCTTGAAAAATAAGTTGTTGAACAGGGGTGGGGGAGGTGTTTGTTTGTTTAATTGTGGTGAAATACGCATTACAAAATTTACTGTCTGACAGTGTAAGTATACTTTTTTTTTAAGTGTACATTTTGGTGACATTAAGTACATTTATGTTATGCAACCATCACTATCTACTTTCAGAATTCTTTATATCTTGCAAAATTGAAACTCCATATCCATTAAGTAATAACCCCTCTTCTCTTCTCTGTAGCTCCCATCAGCCACCATCCCTTGCAGTGTCTGAGTTTCACTGCTCTGGGTACCCCCATAAAAGTGGTATTATCAGTAGTATTTGTCCTTTTGTAACTGATTTATTCCACTAACATAACCTCATGGGGGTTCATTCAAGTTTAGCATGAATTAGAATTTCTTTCCATTTTTAAGGCTGATTATTTTATTGTATGTATTTTGCCACTTTTAAATTTTGTTCGTTTATCACTGGGCACTTGGATTGTTTCCACCTTTTGGTGAATAACACTGTTATGAAGGGCATACAAATAATCTCTTCAAAACACTACTTTTATTTCTTTGGGGAATACATCTAAAAGTGAAAGTGTTGAACCATATGGCAATTCTGTTTTTAATACTTTGAGGAACTGCCATATAGCTTTCCACAGTGGCTGTACCATTCTACCCTCCCACTGACAGTACACTGAGGTTCCAGTTTCTCCACATCCTCACCAAAACTTTTCTGATTTTGATAGCAGTCATTTTATGATGTGAGATGATAGCTCATTATGGCTTTGATTTGCATTTCCCTAATGATGAGTGATGCTGAACCTCTTTTCATGTATTTGTTTATTCAAGTTCTTTGCCCATTTTTTAAATCAGGGTTTTTGTTTCTTTGGGATTTTTTGTTTTGGTGCGACTTCTTTATATATTCTGGATATTAACCTCTTATTAGATGGATGATTTGCAAATATTTTCTCCATCCTATGTATCTTTCTCTTTGTTGATTGTGTCTTGACGTATACAAAGATACTCATTTTGATGAAGTCTGATGTATCTGTTTTTCTTTGGTTGCCTCTGCTTGGTGTGTCATGCCCAAGAAATCATTTACAAAATCAGTGTCATGTAGCTTTTCTTCCATGTTTTAAAGGTTTTAACTCTTCAACTTAGATCTTTTATCCAATTTGGTGTGATTTAAGGGCTCCGTTCAGTCCTTTGCAATGTGGGTATCCTGTTTTTACACACCATTTGTTAAAGCTGTTCCTTCTCCCTTCACTGCTCTTGGCATGCTTGCTGAAAATCATTTGACCCTATATGCTAGGATTTATTTCTGAGCTCTCTGTTCTTTTTCATTGGTTTATATGTCTGTCTTTCTGCCAATACTACACTATTTTGATTACTATGTTTTGTAATAAATTTTGAAATCAGGAAATGTGAGACCTTCAACTTCCTTTCTTTTCAAAATAATTTTAGGTATTCAAAATTATTTAGTTCTTAGTGATGCTAAGATCAGAGGTTAAAGTGGTGAATGCCTGGTCTCATTGTAAAGGTGCTCCCTATCAACAAACCTTTTTCCTAATGGTTTCATTCATTGGTGATTATTGTCTAATCAGAGTGGCTTTTAAAGTGGAGATTTCTTCCACATATATTAGCTGAAGGAGTTCAGGAGATTGGAGGGGGGAGAAATTTTCTTTATCAACAATTACTTACCTGACTTACCTTGAAATTCAGTTTTACAAAAAGAAGTCTTGATTAAATACTTATTTTTTAAAACTTTAATTGCTATTTTTTTCCATAAGGATCTGGTGCTCATTGCTTTCAGTGAAGCTAATGAAGGGGGTGGAGGAGTTAAAAGTTATATATACTCATTTTATAGGTATCATCACCTTAGATTTTATATATGAAATCTATTTTAGTTTATTGCAGCTAGGGGCCTAGGAATCTCTTTTTCACACACAGCCGTTACCATCTTGATGCAGGTGGTCTACAGATCAGACGACTATAAAGTAACAGGACTGATCAAAACCTACTTACTCTTTTGTTGTGATATCTTCTGTACCATAGATGTTGTTCAGTGACAATAATGTCCAATCTTATCGAAGTAATTTATTTTTATATTAGCTACATTAAATGTTAACTTGCCTTAGTAAGATGTTTTTGACTCTTATTTATAATCATTGTCATTGTCCTCCAGTCTCAGACAGAGCTGATCATCAGATTACTCTTTTTTCCTTCTTTTCAGACTTACTCTTAACATTGATTCTAACTTCAACAAGGCAGCATAGTAAACATTTTGTGGATATGCTTTGATGAATTTTAATGATGAGTTTTTAATAAAGCTGTTTTCATTTTCATAAGCCTTAAGCAGAGCCGTAACTTGAAGTGCACTCCAAAGCGAAACTGACTGCGCTTTCACCTTTTCTCTTTTTTAAATTGATGTGTGATTGACGTGTAGTTCTGTATTAGTTATAGGTGTGCAATATAATGATTTGATATTTGTATATGTTGTGATGTTATTACCACAGTAAGTCTAGTTACTGTCCATCACCATGCAGTTACAAAATTATTTTCTTGTGATAAGAACTTTTACAATCTACTCTCAGAAGCTTTCAAATATGCAGTGTAGTATTAACTGTAGTCACCACTCTCATTATATCCTCATGACTTATTTATTTTATAACTGGAAATTTGTACTTCACCCATTTTGTCCACCCCCAATCCCAGTAAACATTTTTTAATGTCACTTAACAGTGCTAAGTATTTCCACATAAATAATTTGTTGTTGAATACGTACCTATTCCATGCCAGTTGCCATTCAAGGAAATTGATTTCTTATCTCCAACCCTTACTCTTTCCCCCTTTGGCCTAGATTGTGTGCGAGAGAGAGAGAGAGAGAGAGAGAGAGAGAGAGAGAGAGAGAGAGAGAGAGAGAGAGATCAGTATATAAAACATGTCTGATTCCTAAGTCAAAATTTAGGATGTCTCCCTTCCATCCTTGTTCCCTTCAGCTCCCTTCCTCTCTCTCCCTCTATTGGTACCCATTTTTACTTATTTGTTTATAGATAATTCAGTTTTGCTTTTTTTTTTGCAAATACTAGCAAATGTACATACATTTGCCTATTTTCTTACACAGTAGTGTAATAACCACAGATACTGATCTGCAGCTTACTTTTTTTCACTTAACATCTTCTAGTCACGATAGACACCTTCATTCTTTTTATGACTGTAGAATATTCCCTCTGGCAGATATGTCATTTTCCCAGCTTGTCCCTACTGACAAACATTTGATTCATTTAAAATTTTCTGCTGTTAACAATGATGTGATATTAATTTTCCTAACCCAGCTCTTTTCCTCATTTCTCTGCTGTCCTTCATAGCAAACCCTTTGGAAAATTTCCTGTCAGTAATAACTACCACCACCTCCTGAGTTCTTAGTCTAGTAAATTCTTTCCAGTCAGACCTCTGTCCCCACCATTCAAGTCCCTGTCATTCCACTCAAACTGCTTTTTTCAAAGTCAGCAGTGACCTGCATGGTGATACATCCAATGTTTTGTTCTTGGTCCTCATCTTGACTTGATACATGCAGCAGTGGACCAGTTGCTGACTGTCCTTCTTGAAGCATGTTTGTCATTAGGCTTTTAGAGTACCATATGCTGTTAGTTTTCCTTTACTCTCAGGGCTGTTCTTTTGGCTATTCTTTTTTTCCTGACCCCTTTGTCATCAAATGAGTGTCCTTTTCCTTCCTTATGGTGTCATCTGCTATCTGGGCCCACTTCAGGGGAAGGTAGTTGTACAAGAAAGGAACACTGGAAAGAAGGGATGAAGTTTCTGCATTTAGGAGTTGAGCCTGGGAGAAGGACGAGTGAAAGCCATCTGGGCTTAAAGATCACCTGAACCCAGCCTGTTGTCTGACAAACCAGATTTGATGTAATGCTGTGAGAGAAGAGGCTCCAGGGGATTGTGAGATGCCATGTAACAAGAGGGACAAGGAAAGTCGCTTTTGAAAAGTGTGGGTTCCTGCTGAATAATTCTGAGGAGGCCCTTAGGTATGTGGGAATCAGTTTCACATTGGCTTCTAGAGTAGGCTTTCTTTCCTTGCTTCGATGAAGCAAGGACCTGTTAGCTATATTGGGCATCCTTTGTTAATAGATCGTTACAATGGAAGTCTGGGGGCGTCACTGGAAAGATAGCAGTAGCCACTCAGAGACAGTTAGAGCATCTTACCACTGCTTTATGGTCTTGGGAGAAATGTTTTCTGTTAACATTGTACCTACCTTTATCTGTGTCTGTCTTCCCAACCCAGTTGATGGCTGGGTTGTATTTTTTTCATTCTGAGCTGCTTTTCATCATTTATCACAGATAGGCTTTTACTCTTTCAGTTCCATGGCACTGATTTACTAGATTTGGAAAGTATGGATCTTGTTTCCTAAGACTTAAGCAAATATGTGATTAAATGATTGCTTTACTTCCTCTTACCTCCCACCCTTACCCGCAATTGAGGTAAACACTCGTGATTTTTAAATAGAGAATGCTTTGGGAAAATCTTGAGTAGGAATAGTTTCTTTGTTCTTGCCACTTTAACTTTCTGGGTGCCCATTTCCTAGTATGGGCACCAGAGGGCCTTCCAGATTTCCAGTGTTCCTTCTCAGGCTTTTTTGTCTTCCCTGTGAATTTGTGCTCATTGGGTGATCTGGTAATGAGGTGAAAGTATCTTAATATGTTCCTCTGGGGTCATTTGCATTTTAAAAGGAAATTTCTGAGAATAATACTGAAAGGAAAGAACTGGTGTTTAATGCACATTTGTGGCACAGTGGGGTGGGATGTGAGGGTGAGTAGGGGAGCAGTTTGAGGTAGAGGCTGACCTTCAACAGTCACTCTTCTGTTTGGGACCTATGCCCCAGAATCAGGAATTACCCTCCAAGGAGCTATGAACTGGAGGCTCGTTTACACACTTTCCCATTAGATGCTCAGGTAGATAGATGGTGTGTTGATGGATGCAGTGGAAGTTTCTTAAGTACCTGCGCATGAGTTAGGAAGCAAGGCTGCCATGTTGAGTAAATCATATGGAAATGCATAATGGAAATTGATACTAGGCAGAGTCGTGCAAGGACGGTTGGAAGTGTCTTTTTCACAGTGGTGCACACACTACTATAGTAGTTTTAAGAGACAGACACACAAGATGTCTGCACAACTGCCTTCGCACTACTTTTGTCGGGGCACATAGCCTGGCAGTGTCAGACTCTCCTTTCAGGCCTTTCTTCTGAAGCTGAGCACTGCATACCCCGCCTTCCTTCAGAGATGAAATGTGAGCCTGTAGCTTATTAGCCCAGCAGCGCACTACATAGAGCCTGTTTACCAGACCCATGTTGTTGTTAATCCTCAGGGGAAGTGTGAGGTTCCTATTGCACTTTGAAGGTGAATTGAGCTTCAGGGAAGGACTTGAATCCACAACTCCAAATCCAGAAGTGGTCTCCGTGGCATCATGTCGTGTCAGTTAAAGCTGGGCTCTGTCTCCTGGTGCCCTGGCATTCTTGTCTCTCAACTCCTGGAGGCGATCTCAGGGCTCCTGCTCAGTAGATCAGAAGCCTGCAAGAGTTCAGTCCTAGTCTCAGTTTGAACCACTTTGAGGTGTCCTGGTAAACTGGATTTTTGAAAGTGGTGCTTTCCCAAGTCCCCTGGCCTTTCCTTTGGGGAATCCCTGACCAAGTGAAAACCATTGATGAGGCAGTTTCTGTTTACATCTTGTTCAGGCTGGAGACGGGTTCTGGAATTAGGCAGCCTCACCCTAATGTCTGCATCAGCATGACGGTTCATCCCTAGTCTCCTCTTGGAAGCCTGTTAACTGACCTTTATTGTGCTACTGAGGGGATTGCTTTAGAAAAGAGTGCTCTCCCTGCAGGTAGGCGTGACTCATATCCAGTGGATAAAGTGGTCTTTTGAGGCCTCTAAAGAATTTGAACATGTAATGGTCTCTGCCCTTCTGCCACGCTTCTTCTGTCCCCTACTGGATCTCGCCTTTGTAATTCCCTGCAGAGAAAATGGTTTGCTTTGGTTCTGTAGCAACTTTACCTTTTAATATCTGAAAATATGATGTTCTGCTGCGACACTGGTTTCTTTTAGTAGACTTTGGAACAATTTTAGATTTACAGTACAGTTTCAAAGATGATACAGAGATCTTCTATATCCAGTTTCTCCCATTTTTACATAACCATGGTATATTTATTAGGATGAAGACATCAGTATTGGTATATTAGTATTAAGTAAACTCTAAACTTCATTTAGAGTTCATCAGTTTCCCACTAATGACCTCTTTCTGTTCCGGAATCCAGTTTAGGGTACCTTTAAAAAAATTTTTTTTTTTGGCGGGCAGAGGAAGGGAGAGGAGGAGAAGCGATTTTACTTGTTTACTTGCTTATTTTTGGTTGGTCACCCCCAGCCCCAAGTTCAGAACCCAGGTCCCTGGGCTTTACCTGGCTCACACCCCAGCTGCCTGCGCTATAGGGGGCACCTGGGGTACCATATTACTCTTAGTTGTCGTGTCTCTCTGTCTCCTCTGGTCTGCGATAGTTTCTCAGTCTTCGCAAATTTTTAATTACTCCTGATAATCTTGAGGAATACTGATAAGTATCCTTTTTATTGTTCACCAGTCGGAGCTTGTTTCATGTTTCCTCATGATTAGACGGATGTTTTGGGTTTTGAGAAGACTGCTATGCCAGTTTCTCACTGTAAAGTAAATTTTTCTCTTTTCCTACTTTATTTTTTGGAAATAAATCACTAAGTCTAGCTCCACTCACAAGATGGCTTGGATATAGAATTAAGCTCCATCCTGGGATGGGCAGATTCTCTGTGTATTATTTGGAATTCTATAAGGAAGTTCATCTCTTCCCTCATTTATTTAGCCATTAATTTACATTATTATAGACTCATGAATATTTATTTTAACCTGGTGTTCCAGGTTCATGCCTTGCCCCCAGAATCAGCCTTTCCTCCAAGGCACTCTTATTCTTTTTATTGGAGCAGGGTATTTATAATCCACTGGGTATATTCATTGTTTACTGGCGTGTTATTACTTTTTGGCCCTCTCAGCAAACAGACCTAGGTAACAAATGTATATATGCTAACCTTTACATACAGGCATATTTATAGGGATAATTATTTTTGTATTTCTTCATCTGTATATATTAAGATAAATGTGAATTTATATTGATGTCTCTGATTTTCACTGAATACCATAGTGTTCATTTTAGTAATGCCTTACTTTCTTGCTTATCTGTAATATTCTTTGACAAGGAGATCTTGCTCCCTCGATCCAACATCCATTTACTTGTCCGGCATACATGTTTCTGTGCATGTGATGTATATCTAGATGTATTGTATATAATACATGTTCATATATTATAGACCGACAAGAAGCAAATTTTCCAGTTCAAATACTGTACTGATTTTTAACAATTCTATTTTACTCTGTACTTTTGACAGTCTAAACTTAAATAAAAAGATGGTTACATTCTTTATTTAATAATTTATTAGCAGTTCTACTAAAGAAAGTTTGTCATTATCAAAACATACTTAATGTCAAAGATTTTATCATAAGTAAAGGGGACAAGTTGAATGAAGCAATATTTGCAGTATCTTAGAGTTCTAAAGTTCTAACTCAGGTGATTTTTTTTTAAAGCAAGGTGGGGGTTGAAGGCCAGGTTTCTCCATTCGCTTACTGAGTTCTGACTTTGTGTGCTTGACACTTGGTTCTACTTTCTTGGCTACTTTTCCAGGACATTCTTTTGGCCCATTCTTGTTACTGATGCCAAAGATCATGTGTCTGTGGGTAAAGATACTATGACCTGGAAAATGGGACCGGCTTAACTATGGCTTTCTGGGTACTGGGGTTCCTAAGTTCCTGTTGGGGAGAGACAAGTGTGCATTTAAAAAGCTATGCAGGTATATCCTCGTGGCTCAGGTGTGAAGCCCGAACCTGGGGAACTGTCCATATACACCCCAAGGACCCAGGTTCTCGACTTGGGACTGGGGTAGGGGGGACATTTAAAATGAAATGAATAGCTAAATAAAATGCTTATTCCACCTTTCTCTTCTTCTTGCCTGCTGCTTTGCTTGCCTGCCTTCCTCATAAAAATAAAATAAAAAGCTATGCAAAGAGTTGATATTTCTCAGGTATCATCTACTTTGACTTCTTAACTTGAAGTCTGAGCTAGGACCCATCACTTATACCTCTAGATCTCAGATCCTTTATTTAGAAAGTAAGCAGTTCCATTAGTGACCTCTAAGATTTGCAGCTCTTATTTTATCACAGATAGTAAAATATCTGGTGGGTAGTTCCTGTCTCATCAAGACATTTTGACAAGAATTGGAAATGGTAAACCTCTCTGAAACAAGCTTATTGGACTCTAAAATTTTTTGATTAGAAAAACATTTACTCTGCAAAAGATGAATCTTTTCTAGAATGTGAATTTAGAGTTAGTACCTAGATGCCTCATGTCATACCATGTAGAAGGCATACTTTCCTGTTCATAATGACTCATACAGTAATAACTTTGGAGGATCAGAATGGATTATTTCTTGTTAGTGTTTATAAATCAGTAGTTTCTTAAATTACCTTCCCTTTGTAGCAGTTCTGTAGAGTGTGTGAACAGCACAGAAAAATAGCCAAGAAGAAGAAAATTTGGTAGCTTAAGTATGATTAAAACTCAGTAAGTTGTAATAAAGAAACTAGTTCTTAAAACCGTGGGGGAAGGAAGGTGTCATTAGTCTCATACTGATAACAGGCTGCAGAAGATGGTCCTTTCTCAAGCATTTCGTTTCCTGAGCTAAGAGGATGAAGCATATGACCTGTAGGGAGTATGCTTAACAAAAGGATTTTTGAAAAACAGATGGGTTGAAGACAGGAAGTAAGAGTTAATGTACCTTAAGACAGGCCATATCCATTTGGAAAAAAACGAACAGTTGAGTGAGGAATGTTGCATTTGATTAGAAAACTGAGATAGGAGAGTATGGAATGAGTCTGTCAGGCTGCTGGCCATTGAATTGTTCCTTAACACCCACATCATATTGACCAACCATTCCTGACACTGTCCCAGATTTTTTAAGCAAATAGACATGTTATAGATCTGGTTTATAGTGCTAAATCAACAGGTAGATCTTTTATGGTTCTTGTTTACATGACAATTCACATTCACTTTGGTGTCTGGAAAGGATATCCATTCCTATGAGTGATGTTAGTGCTGTTACTGGCTTTAACTGTCTCTCCTCAGCTGAAAAAGAATTGCTAATTCCAGAAGTGAACAGCAGATGGCACTACATCCCCACTTACTAGGGTTCTGGCTTGTAGCTAGATGCTACCCAATTGCTAAACTTGAGTACTTAAGGCTGTCCCACATTCTAAGATTGCCTTCCTCAGACACAGAACCCAAACTGAAAATCCTGAGCAGGTTCTCCTCAATTTCCTTTTATATATCCTTTTTAGTGGATTTGTTCTAGGGTAATACACAATCTATGTATCTATGTATTTACCCTTTCCTATAATCTTTCAGCAGTTATTTAGGAGTCTAGAAAGTTTTTCATATTTGTTTTCAGTAGGGTTGAAGCTTAAAAACTTTTTGGCCTTTAGCTTGCTTTCTTTAAACCTCCAGCAGAAAAGATACCACTGTTCTCTGAATTGAAGTACTGAATACCAAAGGAAACTGCCACTTTTATTCTTTTTGAACCCTTAACTTTGTCATCTGAGGGAATAAAGAACTGAAAGTTCTATGGTGCATCTTTGAAAGGAAATCTCATATGGTTTTAGTGTAGATAATAGGGTTTCCCAGTATCACTGAAAAGGAAATCGGATTATTTTTGAAAAGTCTGAAGGAATATTAAACTTACAGTATAATTCGATCCTATAAATCATGAACATAGCCACAGTGGTGATATCTGTCCTAAATTTGTCAGCATTAGTGCTGCTTTATACCTGTGTCCCTGGATAATTATTGATAGCTCCTTCTTTCACTCTTGGTTCTCCTAGTTTGGACAGTATACAATTACTCTTAATTTCTCTAAAAGGGTAAGGCAGGATTGATAGATAAGTTACAGTTACAGTAATCATAAGCATTTTTTCACTCAAGAATTATGCCTGCTCTGATTTTCTGAGTTAAAAACCCGTAAAAACAAAGCAAAAATCACAAGGAACTTGTTATTCTTGGAAAATAGTTTTTGGAGTTTTATCTAATATTGATCGTTGTTCTCTACACTATGATTTCCAAATATGCCAGCGCATCAGAATTAACTGGTAACCTATTTACAGATAGTTTCCTGGGTCTCACCACAGACCTATAATTTGTACCAGACTTTGAACTTCCCATTTGCAAAAATGAAGAGCCGCATGCATGCAAATGTATTAGATCACTTTGTCACGAGTTTAAAACTGCCATATACAAGGACATTTCTTTTTAAGATTTGGGGTTGTCTTTGGTGGCTGCCTTGGACTAGAAGATGTGCTTGGCATTGACACAAGTTGCCTTTTTGTTTCAGATGTCATCTGGGTGATTCTCAGTGTGGAGGTGGGTGGACTTTTAGGAGTAACGCAGCAGCTGTCATCTTTTGAAACGGAGTTCAATACACAGCCACATCGCAAGGTAGAAGGAAACTTCAACCCGTTTGCCTCTCCCCAAAAGAACCGACAATCAGATGAAAACAACTTAAAAGACCCTGGGGGTTCCGGGTTCGACTCGATCAGCAAAAACACATGGGCTCCTGCTCCTGACCAAACCGAGCAAGATGAGAATAGACTTTCACAGAACTCTGTAAATCTGTCCCCCAGCAGTCACGCAAACAACTTATCAGTAGTGACTTACAGTAAGGTAGGTGCCCTCGGAGAAGAGGAGAAGGGGTAGGTGGTGGGCCTTGGGATTTGTGATACCCCTTCATGGCAAACCTTGAAGTCTAGAATGTTCTTTAAGACTGCTTAACTCTCCTGCCAACAGCAACAACACAAACCTACCCCTTCTCCCCTCCCCCCACCTCATCTTCACGTCCTGTGGATGTCACTTCATCCACATTTATAATTTACTACTGCCTCTCTGCTCTGGTTTGGGTGTTGAAAGGAAAGAAAAAAATTATTTACGTTAAGCTTTTTTTTTTTTAGAAAAAAGGAAGTCAAAATATCACCAGCCATGCTCCCGGGGGTAAATGTATGCTAAGTTTGGAGTAACAGCACGCCTCTGGAATTGGTTCCTACTTTTTTGGTGGGCGGTTGGGGCTTGGAGGTGGGGAAGGGGTGCTATTTGGGGGGGTTTTGGTTTTTTAGGAAAAAGATAAGCTCAATTATTTTTCCTAAATGTTGTTGGGCTTTCACTTTACTTATCTAGTTTTCATGTAATCTTATTGATAAAGTTTTAGTCTATCATAGCCCATCTACTTCCTTACCTGAAACTCAGAGTGGCCCAAGTGATATTTTGACTTTTCATTTGTAGAGAGTAAGTGAGAGAATTGTTGAATTAACCTTAATTTAAATATTACAAGACACTTCTAGGTGTTTGATTTTGTGATCTGTTTCCCTCTGTGCTAGCTGGTTAAGCATCCTTGTCCAACCCTGCCAAGGTGATGATGGCTCGTGGCTGTTGATTTTGGTTGGTTGAATAAAGCTTGGATGCTGAGAGCCTATTTTTGTAAGGTGGTTCCTCTGACTGGGGCTGTGAGCATTCTTGTATTCTTCTCTGATTAATAATGCTGTA
The DNA here is from genome assembly GCA_004363575.1 of Solenodon paradoxus. Classification (NCBI taxonomy): domain Eukaryota; kingdom Metazoa; phylum Chordata; class Mammalia; order Eulipotyphla; family Solenodontidae; genus Solenodon; species Solenodon paradoxus. The sequence continues at coordinate 490,218 of RJWH01000918.1, forward strand.
TATTAGGCCTAGCAGTCACCTGTATAATTGTCTATCTAATAAATCTATCCTTGCTTTGTGTTGGCATTTACCCTCAAATTTTTTTTAAATAAAATTGATATTTATTTGAGGGACGAATTACTTTGTTGTAAAAATATGGTATTTTCTGACCAATGTTTTCTCTATGGCCTAAATCAAGAGGCAAATTAAGAAAGTTGGTGATGTCAGCCATCCTTGTCCCCATTGTCTAGTAAGGGACTTCCTGCACTAGCTAGTATAACAAAGGATTGATTTATTGGTTGGCCATTATAAAGGGTTATGTGGAGTTGCGTTAGTTGCAGACTGTGGGAGAGGAAAATTGGCAAGGTAGTAGATTATCTGTATATGATTGAAGTTCACATCAACATTATAATAAAAGATTTTCCTTTTAGTTCCTATTACTCCAAATTTTTCTTCCTTAAAATTTAACTCTCCGGAGTATGGCTGTTCTAGGTAATAAGTGAGCCAGGTTCTAGACTAAGCTGCCCAATTGGAATAGGAGCAGTTGACCTTAATGAGGAGAGAAGAGTTGGAAGAGGTCAAACCAGTTGGTCCAGTGCTTGCTATGATGAAAGAAGTCCCTTCACCCAACTGAGCTACCTGACCTAGCTATTACCGTAAATAGCTACTTAGGACGATGTTTTTGGCTAGGGCACAGTAAGTACTCATCTTCCTGAATTGTGAACCTGTTAGTTGTTTCCTCTTCCTTTAGGACTTCAGGAATTGATGTCTTAATCAACTGTGTGATGATTCCTCTGACTTAGGAATGGAGGGCATATCCGATTGTATTTCTGTCCGTCTTAATTGAGATCCTACCATGATAAGCTGGGCCACAATGAAGCTTTTAAGGTGTCCCCCCCACCCCCCCAATTGCTGGCCATGGGTTTCAAATCTGGGTCCTTGGACTTTACATGGTTTGCACCTTAATCTTCTTAGCTGCCTGAGCCCAAGAGTGAGCCTTTTCAGATAGTTCTTTCTTTCTTTCTTTCTTTTTTTCTTTCTATGAGCCAGGACAGGCAGATTTATTTGCCTTTTTGAGCCTTGATTTTCCTCTGATAGAACTCCAGCTCCTTGCCCTCGATCACATAGCCATCTGCTTGGCCACACTGGCCTGGTCTTGAAAGTGATACATGCAAGAAGCTTGCCCTGCTGGAACTGCTCCTCCAGAACTGTTGATTCTGGCATTCTTTTTCCTTTCATCATATTTCTTCGGAGTTTTCTTTGATTATTTTTTCTTTTAAGATCTCTTCCTCTTCAGGAGTCAGCTTGGCCTCCTCCTTGTGGCCCAGTGGGGCAGTGTGTAGTGGGATTCATGCCACGTTGGTATGGTGTGCTGCCAGTGAGCACGGTGCAGCTTTTCACCAGTCTTGGTGCGAACCAGCTCGTTGTTGGATGCGTTGTAGACAGCATTGATAATCCTTGTTTTCCGAGCACAACGCTCTGAGCCTCAGGAGAAGCTCCCCACATCTGGCCTCAGTGCTTGGAGCTTCTTGTTGCCTCCCTGCACACGGACTGTGTATGTGGCTCGGGCCAGTCTTGGTGTTGGCAGCGGGGATCCCAGTTCACACTCCACTTCCCCCTGTCCGGGTTATGCAGCACTCGTGCCAGCTGTCCCAAGGGAGGCCCATTGCTCCCTTCCGACTGGAAGCTGTGAAGAGACTTCTTAAGGTTGATGAACTGGTAGGGTACTTTCTTTTTCTTTTTCTTTTTTTTTTTTTTTAGTGAGCTTTCTAGGATCATCTGGAATTAGCATTTGCAGGAAGCACAAGAGAAAGTTCTTAGAGTAGATGATAGCCAGGGAGACTGTTGGCTATAGTACATTGAGAATGTGGCACTGAGCCCTCAAAGAGAAATTGGAGCCTGCCTTTTTTCTTAATTTAAACAGACTCTTATTTAGAAAATCCATGTATAAGCATCCTGCAAGTTCTCTGAAAGCATTTCTGGCTAAAGTTCAGTCAGCTCTACCTCATAGAGCTCCTTAGGAATGGGGTAGGGTGTAAGTGTTTATGAACAGGTCTGTCACTGTTCAGACCAGTGTACCTGGTGCAGCAGAACTGAAGAATAAAGGATATTACTCTCCCTGAGTTGATAGTACAGTAGGGAATTAAAGAGTGCAATTCAGCCAAGATGAAGTAAGGCTTTGGTCAGTAGAGAACACAGTCAAAATGTATGATTTGTGTGTAACGCCTGGGAGTTGGAGTTCGAGAAAACAGAGATGAAGTTGGAGATGAAGATGGAGTTGATGGAATGGGGTTTTTCAAAGAATGGACAGATTTGGAAAAGACAGAAGGCCCAGTGATACAGGAACAATTTGAAGTGCTGAGGGCAATGTGAGTAAAAGATGTGAGGTTAGGAGATGTGGGTGATGGACATGGGAAGTAGGTCTAATTGGTTGCCATGTTCTCCTTTGAGGAGCAGAGGATGAAATAATTTTGGTTTCTGATTGTTCCTGTGTGCCAGATGTGCTGCCCAATATTCCTGCATGTATTATCTCCAGCAAGGGGAGGCAGACTGGGGTCCAAACACAGGTGCCACAGTCCTCAAAGGTATTTCTTAGTAGGTGAACCTGGGCATTCCCTGGATCTTCCTGTTCAACCAGAAGCTCTGTTCAGTGGAAAGAATTAACTGAGTTGATGACCAGTATCACCAAGAAGTGAAAGAAACAGTTAAAATAAGCAACTCTTATGTAAACCAAGATTGCTAGTGGTATCTTTTTTTCAAGGAATTCCCTTGTTTGTTCAGTCATTAGAGACTTCTTTTCCTGGTCGATAAAAATAAAAACTTTTTATAGCTCTTGGGGCACACAAATCATGGGATGTTTATAATAAACGGCACCCTTTCATTTATGAGTGAATAGAAAGGATGAAAGAGACCTCTGTGGCTCTAGAGTTAGGACAGATGTTTTCACTTCAGTCCGGATGCCATCATTTTATTGGATGGGTAAGAGGAGTGCCTGATGCCCTTGGGTCAGGGACCAATGAGTTGGTAGTAGGTTTGATTTACTCTAAAGAAATGCCTTGCTGCCCTTCAAGACTGGGAAAGAATACTGATGCTTTTGGAAGCCCATGACCACAGGTTTAGTAGACACATATAGTTTCCTGCTGCCTCCATAGTTAATTTAACTTGCTAAGGTTGGTAAGATGAAATGAAAAGGTTGCTTCATGCACCGGATTTATGAAGGCTGGGTTGATACATCAACATAGTGGCACATCTGTCAGTTCCAGGAACTGGACACCCTGGAACCCTCTCTCAGCTGCCTGTGAATAACCTTAAGTTCTCTGGACCCAGTGCTCCATGCCTGGGGGAGCGCTGGGTGGGAATGCCTGCCCTCGCTTCATCCCACAACACAGAACTGGCCCCTCCTTGTGTAGGAGTTGTCAGAGGGAGTCAGAAAAGCAAGTATACGCTGACCTGTTCCAAAGATTGATCATTTTTGCTTTAGTTAGAAATTGGCTAGCCTCATTGTCAGCTCAGTTGTGGCCGACGTGTCCCAAGTATGCAGCCATATCATGTATTGATGACGGTTTGGTGCTGTTTTAATGAACCTTTTCTATATGATTAGCTCGAGTCTTTAGAATAAACAGTCACGGTAGGACGGGCTCACTCTGTTGACTCAAGGTTAGTCTTGCCATTAATCTAGCCCTGACTCATCTCTGCAGGCCAGAATAGCTTCTGTTTGGATAGTGTGACAGTAGTGACAATTTATAGAGGCATGAAAGGAGAAAATAAATTCTATTAAAATGAGATAATTCTTTTTCTTACATGCCAGTAATTTTTCAAACCTCTAAATATCTTCTGAGAAGGCTGTCCAGAGGAATGAGACACCGACCTGATCGGGACAGCTGGGAATAAGAGTGTGGCTGGGAGAACCAAGGAGTTGTTCTTCAGGAAGGCCAAGTACACTGCTTCCTTTCCCTGAAAGAGTAGCCATCCACACTGGGAGAGCTGAAAAGAATCCCAAATTCGTTTATTTTGTCACTTGGACTATGGCTCTTATTTTGTTTGTTCTTTAAAAAAAAATGTTTGGAACTGGTATATGTCATACACTCCTCCTTTAAACTGGATTACAGTCTGAGCCACTGTTATTACTTCCGCCAAGCACTGGTTCAGAAGGAGAAACTTGTAATTATCTTTGCGGGGAGGTTCATCTCGCTCCCCCAGCATCAGCCACAACCGAGTGCCATCTGCCCTGCCTGCCCACACTCCCACCTGCTCCTCTTCCTCCCTCTCTGACAGCCACCCTTTCCTACCCTTTGGATCTGGAGCTAGAGCAAGAATCAGTCTGCTCTTATTACATCAGAGATCAACTCTCTCTTAACCTGCTGCTCTCTGTTTTGACTAAGGCATAGAAGTGTTATTTTCCTTCTGTTTAGAATGAGGGTTAGAAATCATAGTAGAAGTTATAGGAGGAGATTTGAAAAAGGAATTCATTTGCTCTGTGAGCTTGAGGATGTGGTAGGCTTATGAATCTTATTATCTGCTCTGAACTAGCCAGTTCATCTATCATAATAATAAGCTGTGGGTTAGAACAACTTATTGGAATTGGGCCCAACATTTGCCCCATTCGGAGGTCACTGAGTTTGACCAGAACACAGGCGGTTGGTGTTCTGAGTTAGGCTAGTGGTTAGTTGAGGTGATAAAAGGGCACAGTAACCTTCCCACTGCCATGAAACCTGAGTCTTCATTTTCAGATGCATAGAACCCTTCCACAAAAAATTTGAGAGATTGCTCAGGGAGAATCTGGAAGGAAAACCTAAGTTACTTGCTATTTTACTCAACTCGTGTTATCACCTGACAATGCACAGGCAGCGCAAACATGCTGTTCTACCAGAGACCAGTGAGAGTACAATAATTTGAGCTATAAGCCTGCCATTTGTTGAATACTTACAGGCAGAAACTGTACTGAGTACTTTTTAAATTTAATTTCTCTTTGTTAAAATGATCAATGTACATAGTTTTAAGGAGTCAAATAATTCCTCAAGGCTTATTACAAAAAACACCAGTCAGCTCTCTGCCTCCCAAGCCCCAATATTTGTTGACCAGAGACAGCAGCCTCGTACACGACTTCATTTAGTCCACACGGCAGTGCCATTTCTCCCTTTAAAATGCTGAGACTTGAGGTACACAGGTTCCATGATTTGTACAAGGTCATGCAGCCAGAAAGTGGTCACACCAGGATATGAACCAAAGCACTTGCTTTTGATTCCCGAGCCAACTCTCTAGACAGTGTGCTGTATTGCTTCCCAAATACAAATAGTGTTCAAGTACACATATTATCAGCTGAACTAACAGCTATGGGCTAGGGAGCATGTGCTTTCTATGGTGGACCACTACATTTCAAATGAAGATGAAGCTGGGTTTTGGCCAAATATTATGTGGTTTCTCTGTGACAACCCTCTCCCTGCAAGCTGTTTATGAAAACTGTAGAAATAAACCTTTCTTTCTAGCCTCAAGGAAGGGAAAAGATTCCCTAGAGCTACTCCGTAGTAACTTGGGTTTAGATTTTTACTGACAATGAAATTTCCATTAAATTACTCTTCGTGACTGCTCACACTAACTCTTGAAGTCACAAAATCTATATTCCATGTTTGTGGTCGGATCAATCTCTGGAGTTTTTATTTGTCTGGAATGAATTTAAAATCTTCCTTTGAATGTACTTAGCATTTTAGAACATACTTTGGGGTTATCTTACTCCCTTTGAAGTTGAATTTTGTTTCTGCAAAGACTGTCTGAAGAAATAATATTTTAGGCAAAGGGACAGCCAGTACAAGCCCTCCTGTGGAAGTTTACCTGATTTGTTCAAGAAACAGAGGGTGGGAGAAGGAAAATCGAAGGATATTAAGTCAGAGGAAGGAAACCAGATCTTGAAGCGTTTGGGAGACCTTATAAAGCTTTGGGTTTTTGCTCTGAGCTACCAAGAATCATTAAAAGTTTTTGAGCAAGGGGTGATGTCTGACTTACGTTGTAAAAGGACTACTTTAACTCTTGTGTGGAGAATACAGGGTAAGACTAGGAGGAGGAGACCGATAGAAGTGAGTGATGTGAACCAGACTCATGGCAGTGGAGGTAGGAAAAGTGGTCCAAGTTTGGATCTTGTTTGTATCTAGAGCTAACAGGATTTTTCAATGGATTGGAAAGGGGTGTAAGAGAATAAAGAATGTCATCAAGGCTTTGGGCATGAGCAACTAGAAGAAAGAATTGCCATCAGTTTTAGAGAGGGAAAGGTTGTGAGTAGAGATGGGGAGAGGTCAACATTTCTCTTTGGGGTACATTGGAGATTTCTGCAAGCATCCAGGTGGAGGTGTCAAGTAGACTGTTCTCTATTCAAGTTGGATATAGAATATAGCAGAGAAGTCTTGGTGGAGATGTAAATTTGTGAGCCATGTCATATAGATGTTACCTAATGCTGAGTCTGACTTCAGTCTACTAAGTGATGAGTTGTAGAACAGGGTTCCTCAGCCAGTGGACTAAGACCACTGGCCTAATAAGTTTTCATTGGTGGTGGTCATAGAGGTGTCTTGTGCATTGTAAGATGCTTCATGACATCCCTGGCCTTTACCCACTAGATGTCAGTAGTACCTCCCCAGCCTGAAACACCCGAAAATCTCTCCAGGCATTGCCAGATATCCTCCGGGAGAAGATGGAGAGAGCAAAATCCCCCTACTTGGAAACCACTGGTATAGAGAAGAGAGCGAAAGCCTGAGCTTAATACTGTCTGCCTAACACGTAAATAAATTCATATTATCTGAAGCACTTTTGCTAGTGCTAAGCTTATTCCTAATTCACAACGCTTGTACCTTTTGTAGTTCTTTTTATTTGACAAAATAATAGAAAGTTCTGAGTGACTTCCTCACGTTCACACGGCAGATTGGGAGTGGACCATGGACTCAGGCACTAAGTTTGAGTCGTCGTACTTCTTTCTCTTCCATACTGTAATGACGTTTGCTGGCAGAAGCAGTTTGTTGGCTGTTCACTGAAGTTAGTTTATACACTTAGTGTTGGATTGTAGAGACCTCCTAGTTCATCTTCAAAAGCTACAAAAAGGTTTGTGGCCAAGGAGGAAGCAGTGCAGCAGCAGTTGAGGAACTTGCCGTGGTCCCCTGGCAGATTAGCACATTCTGTACCAGAAGGGATTTGCCAGGAAGCTGACTTGATATTAAGATGACTCTCTTTTGAAAACCTAGCAGAACCAGTAAAGTCCTCTCAACCTTGGTGGTGTTTGCATTGGCATTGGTCATGTGTGCATTTTAAAAATAAATTAAGCAAACAGTGAGCCTTAGAAAATGTCTTTTGTTATTTGTAACATTACTATCTTAACAGAATAAAAAGTATCTCCAGGAACGCTCCCTTTTGTACCTCAACAGCTTTTAAAGCTTGCTTTAGCTCCATTTTATTTGCTTTTGGGCTGTGAGCATTGTTTCAGACTGATCTGGTGCTGGGCGACCTTGTCGATGAAGCACAGCTAGTGCCCCCAAGATTGCCAGCACATTCTGTTTCAGTTGTAAGGACTCTTTCTCTTCTCTGCATCCTGAATTTACATTTTAATTTCTCATGGAAGTTCTTAAAGTACTAGTGAAATTACAGGTACAAATAGGTTAGTATAATTCAAAAGTGTAAATTGTATAGATGCTCAGGTTTCAAATGACTTGTTCTCAGCTAAATCTGCTGTCACAGGCCAGGTGCACAATGTAAGATTAAAAGCTGTTCTACCTTAAGGGGAAAATATGGGCTCCCTTGGAGTCTGACTCAAAGTAAGAAGACCCTTTTCAAATCTCTGGATGGTCACCTGTGAAAGCATCAGGGTCTTGGGCTTTTTACTGTCATCTCACTGTCAGGGACCAGTTAGAACTGTTTTTCCACAGATGTAGCTTAGATATTAGGCAAGAAGTCAGCCCTCCTAGGTGTTTAGCCTGTGCTAATCCTGATCTTCAAAGAACTTACTATTTGATTAGATAGATGTGACCAGCTTACAGAAAAGAGCCAGTAAAGATGGAGTATAATGAATTCCAGTTGATTTTTAAGTGCTCACAGGAGTTTAGAGGAAGGAGAAAACATTGAGCTTTGGAGTAGCCTGGAAAGTGTTATCTTGGTGAATGATAGAATCAAACTGAATTAGAGGGAAGAGAAACCACAAGCAGGCCCACAGGTAGGATGTGGCCAGCCTGTGGTGAATGAGGTGTGCTTAAAGAGGGCGGAGCAAATTTTGGAGGAAGCCCTTCGCAAGCCAAGCAAAGGATAGTTTACCTCTAATGTGAAAAGGAGCAGAATGCCAGTACTGCCACAGGGGACTGGCAGGATGTAACCAGATATGGCTGAATGAGGCCAAGGAGAGAGTTCTCCTCTCAGTCATCCAGCCATTTTGGGAGGGGGTGGGTGATGCTATGAATTGTAAGAGAGATGGGGCAAGATGATGGTGTCTAAGGAAAGGGTAGTTACAGGAGCTTGAATGGCAGTTCTAAAAAGAAATGGGACCAGCAGCGTCACCCCTGTGCCTCAGGAGGGCTTCCACAATGCAGCACCAGTGGCACCGCGTTGAGTACCTTGAGTAAAGTTTCTCATTTTGGGTGACCTCCCCAGTGAAATTCTTTATCAGTTCATTCTTCAGTTTTAGGTCTCTCCTCTACCCTGGGACACAGCTGTGAGAGCTCTGCTGCCAGCCTCCCGCCCGGATTCTAGCACACTTGCTAGATTATTACATGAGCTCTTTTGGGCTAGAATTCCAAATAGCAAACAGCTTTTTCTGAAGTCCCTTCTGAGAGGGGAAATCAGACTCAGCTTTCACCTTCCATCTCCTTATAGAACTTTAAATAATGTGTTTTAATTCACAATCATATTTCAGTTTTACTTGTAATTTACCACAGTGATTTTCTTGATTGTCAGGTGAATACTTAGGGAGTCCCCTTTGGCCATGGGGAGCTTTGGACGGATGGCAGGATGAATGACAGGAAGAAAGCAGGGAGAGTGGAAGATGTATGGAAGGAAGGTCAATGATGGAGAGGGGGTGCCTGATGAGAAATTGGATGGATAGATAACAGTTCTTCAAGCAGAACTGTGGGAATTTGTTGAGTGCAGCAGAAAAACTATGTTATACAGGAAAATACAAAAAAATGGTTTTACAGGGCTTTAAAAAAAGCCCCAAATTCAGCATAATCAAGTCAAGCTTTTAAGCCCAATTTTGGCACAGCCAGAGGTTATAAACTAAGTCTACCTGGTGATCAGCCCTTATAAAGTAGGTTTATATTCTTTTCTTTCTCACACTCATCCTCAGCCAGTGCATCCTTAGCCATACATCTTTGAGATTTTGAGCATTGTCACATGAAAGTGACTTGCTGGCATGAATGTAAGGCATCTTCCTCATTCCTATGTGGACTGCTCTGTCGCCAGCCGGCCTCCTTGAGTAGTCAGCAGCCACCGGAGGAAGTGCTCTGATTTGAGAATCTCTGAAAGTCCTCACTGCCCTGCCCATTACTCCTATACAGATTTCGATGTTGGTTAATGGGAGTCTAATGATTTTGATCAGGGCTCGGTCAATCTCTAGCCCTTGCCAAGCCAGCCATCCACCTGAGCGGGGCCTCACAACACTGTGTTTGCAGTGCAGGATCAGAACAGAACTTAGTGCTTCTGTGTGTGCATTCAGTGTACATAAGCGATACAAAAGGAATACCAGGAGGGTGAAATACTGACCGAGACTGGCCCGGGAGGAGGAGGAGGAGGAGGACCCTTATGATGTTAGCTGATGCTGCTGTCAATATACACTGGAGGAGAGCTCACTATCTCTCAGCAGTGTAGCAGATGCTCCTGTCTTCTTACAGCCTGTATGAGCCTTTCTGTGTATTTAAATAAAAGCAAAATAAAGACAGGTGTGTGAAAGTTTCTGCATTATGCTGGTTTATCTAAATATGCTTTCATATAGAAGAAAGTAGCCCCCAAAGTGCTCATAAGACACCCTGTTTTAGGAATTTCAGGGGACGGGGTTTCCTGGAAAGTTAGGTCACTGGTGCAGAGTATTTCACAGTTGATTCATTCATTTTAAGTCTTACTGTGTACAAGGCATAAATAATTGGTAGAAATATGTTCTACACTTATAGCTTGCACTTCAACTTACTGTTGACATCTGATGAGTAAACTTAAAAAAATATTCTGAAAGAATGAGTTTGCATGTTTTTAAGTACTTTAGCATACAGTTAAGATTTTCTCTCAATAGCAGTATTTCAGTACTCCTTTTTGGAAAGGTTATTCAGACTTCTGTATAAATTTAGGAAGAACTTTAAGATGTGACAAGTGCTCACTCAGTTGAGATTAATGATAATCATATCTCTGGCTGAGAGTGACTCCACAGGGGCAGCTAGAAACTATGCAGAAAACAAATCAGAGGGACTTGGTTTTTTCAGGTTTGTTTTGAGAATATAATCACAAGGACTGGATCTTGAATTGTCCTCTTACGAGCTTGTGATGAATGAAACTGAGTTTTGTTTTGTTTTTTTTATGCCTATAAATGTTCTCCTTTAAAAAATATTTTTTGGAAATTAATTGAAGTATGTGTCATAATAGTTATTCCCTTGTGCAGTTCAGGACCTGGCCCAGCTGTTGTTATCATTCAGCAGCCTGAGGCCAAGATCTCTTCGTAGACACCAGCACGCAAGGAGCCACCTCTGCATTCGCTGGCAGGTGTGGAGTTCTGTGCACTAAGAGGGCTCAGTTCCCAGGGTTCACAGCTACAATAGCTGGGGCAAACATGCAGCCCCTCAGTCTCTGTGAACCTCCAGGCGTTCTCGCCTTTGCCAAGGACACTTCCTTATCTCATAGCAGATGCAGAGCTACTCCAAGAAGTGTAGCCTGTGAAAACCCGTTTCTGTGAAAGTCAGTCGGCCCAGGGAACTGACCTTTAGACTTAAGTCAGAGACTGGAGTTCTTTTCTGGGTTTGATTATTCATACCCTTTGTTAATATGAATAAAACAGCCTTGCTGCTGGCCTTCTGCATCAAATTCACTGAGTTTTGTCATTGTGCTCATATTCACAATTTTTAAGTTAGAATTTCATTCAGGACTGTAGTCTCGACCCCTTAATACGGTTAATGATCTGTCTGATGCATCTGCTTCTTGATCTGCTTCCTCGTTAGGGGCACAACTGTTACAGGAAAGATGTCAGTGATGCCAGGTTACTTAAAATATCAGGCATTTGCTTCTCCCGTAAATAAAAGTTGAAGCGTTATAATTATTAGGCCCTAGAAGAGCGTAAACGTTATCTGTGTTGCCAAATCCTGCTTTTTAGACTGGGCTTGGAGATATTAGCCCCCAGAACCTGTTACACCAGGTTTTGGAACTCCAGAAGTCCCTGAACTGTGAATGGGCCTCCTCTTTCAAAATATGCCTCCATCCCACTGTTAGGAAAGGCACGTTCCGCTTGGCCGCCTGCCATAGGACGCCCTGGACAAGCTGTTCTTGGAATCTCCGCCAGACTTTCCCTCTGCAACTCAGATTGCATTGCCTGTGTTCCGTGATCCATTTGTGACACCTGTAATCCTGCATGTGGGGAGTCTAGATGATAAAGTGGTTTTGAAATAGAATTGGCTCCTTCTCCCTTCCTTGAAGTGATGGCAGTTAGTTTGGGGGGAAGGAAAATAGATCTTGTTCCTCAAGTCACCTTTTTGTACCAATTAACAACTCCAGTATGCCATTTCTAGGTCAAAGGGATAGATAGCATTTCTCTGTATTTTTTTTAAAGGCATAGAGCCTCAGTCAGTAAATAGAGGACCAATGATCATTTTATTATCTAAACTAGTTAATACTATACTGTATCCGCTAAGGGTCAACCAAGGCACTCAAGTGCAAATATGAAAATACCCAAGTCCTTGTTTCTCCTGCTGTCGCGTAGGACCTGTTTCATCTCTGTGAAATGGAAATGGCCAGCAGCTCCTTGGCACGGTCATGAGCTGCCTTCTCCAAGCGTTCCAGGCACATCATAAGGCTGGTACTTGCTTTATAAAGGCCCATGTGAGATGTGTAAAGCTTTGGTCTGGAGAGCAGTTATATTTAGGGTAAAGCGGGAAATATTTCATAGAAAACAAATCACTTGTTTTCGGGGTTTTCTTTTCTCTGTACATTTTTTTCCTGCACAGAGACCTCTGAGATCGTATTGGTTCGAAGTCTTGTGGGAATCTAAGCCTTTATTGTGTTCCCTGGACTGTTCCGGATGACTGACTGTTGTTGGGAAGGGCTGAGTCAGAGCAACTTATTTTAAGCTTCTTTACTTTCCACCACTGTTGTGTGTCATGACCCTTTGACCAGGGCCCACAAAATGAAATCTGAGAGCCCTTTGCAGCCCCAGCCCACACTTGGTTGAGCCAGTGAGTGCCATGGCTGCTGAGATAGTACTGCCGTGGCCTGCCTAGGAGGCATGGTCGGCTCAGGGACTAGCAGACATGTGGCATTGTAAACACCACTGTTTCACATGAATCAGCGACGAAAGTGCAAACCATGTAAAACCCAAGGACCTGCGTTCAAGACCCAGGGCCAGGGGGAGAAAAAAAAGTAAAATAAAAAAACCATTGTTCTACCTACAAGCTCCGTGCTCTTCATCAGGTTACCTCACCTCTCTGAGCTTGGAGATCATGTTTACCTCAATGGATCTCTGTAAAAATGGAAGAGACCCTGTTCAAGTACTGTGGTAGCACCTGCATGTAACACCACCGGTGTTGGCCTGCTCTCCCCCAAATTCACCTCCTTAGGTTGTTCAGTGATACCGCCAAGTACCGCCAAGAGACAATATTAGGTTTTTCAGTTTATTTGGAGGGGAAGGAAAAAGCAAAAGTAATTCCATTCTTTCCACAGTAAATGCTGGAAACTTTAGTCTTATGTTTCCACTCTTGGCAACTTTTACCTCTGCCCTAAGCATGACCAAAGGGCACTTTTTTCTCCTAGAAATACTGTGTTCCGACCTCCTGGATCAGGCACTTTGTTTTGCCTTCTAGACCAAAAGTCTGGAAAGATTTAAAGAAAAGCTTGAGACCCTGTGAGACAAGAAGTTAACCGCAGGTCACTTAGTGAGTTGGTACCAAGTCAGGCGCAGAACCGAGATCTCCTCCTCCAGTTCCACATGGCCTGCATCCCACTGCAGTGAAGACTGTGACCCATTGGATGGCATGACCAGACACTCGTGCCCCCAAACCTAAGCATCTGAGCAACTTGGTTTTAGAAGGACCAGTATTCCTCTGACTTACAGGGAATTGGCATTCCGGCTGGTCACCTGAGAAATACCTGTCTTCTTTCAGTTAATTCAACACATTTATTAAATGCCTACTAAGGGTCAAGCACCATGCTGGTTGCTAGGGAAATGGTAGCAAACAAAACAAAAATCATACTGAAAAGTGATTCTAATCACTGCAACCCTGCAACTAATCATTTTTATTTGTATTCAAAGAAATGTGTCCTTTTTGTCATTGTTGTTAAAGGCAACAAAAATTCTGCTGCCCATCCTGTCTCAGTCATTCTTGTGCCTCCGCATCCAAGTTGTGCCTGGATTCAGGATTCTTAACACAGTTTTCAAACATTGGGGAAATCCTTCTGGTCCTTTGTCATGGTTATAGTTGATCTTTGTGTCCATTTGGTCCCTTTGGTTCAAGGATGCTGTTGTTTCTGGACCAGTTTGGGGTGTAGGATCCTTGTGGAGCAAGCTACCGATAACTTACCCACCTAGGCCTTGGCATTGAGTGGGTCTTTCCCAGAAGCACACTCTGGGAGGAGGGGGGGCTGGAGAGAAGCACAGGTCAGCCTCCAGCAAGTTCCAGCAGCTTCCTTTGGTGTTGGGACAGCTGATGTCTCATTCTTAACATAAGGGGAAAGTAAGACTGTGGAGCCCTTTCTACCCAGTCAAGTGGCACAGAGAATGCCCGTGGGAATTTGTCATATCATCACGTGGCAAGGAAGACACGTGTGAAGAGAACAAAGTCAGACTTGGGTTTCAGTCTTAGACTCTACAGTTAAACAGGCACCAGTCAAATGGGTATAATACTCACCTGGCTTTTGGAGTGAGGCCTGAAGACAATGTATGTAAAGCTCCTAGGACCTTGCCGGTACTAAGTAATCACTTTGTGCGGCAGTGTTTTTGTTGTTCATTTGTGTCATTGGCCACTAGCCAGTAGTAGCCTATATCTGAAGGTAAGGCACAGAAATAGGTGGACAAGGATCTTTAGCAGATAGGCTGAGATATTGTTTTCGATAAGAAAGAAAGGCTTTGTGACTCGGGTGGAGGCAAGTTGGCACCAATTGATGTAGAAGTTGAAAGGTGAGGAGTCTCTCCCCCACTTTTCCCTTTCTTTGGATGGTGTGATTGAGAACACTTAGCTTTAGTAGACTTGAAATGTGCTAATATTTGACTCCTGAGGTTTTGCATGACCATGACACCCCTCAGGCCTTGTCTGTGCCTGGGGCTTTCTTTTGGCTCAGGGGGGACCCATAGATTCTTTCACCTGATTGGTTGTCAAATTGTACTTGTTGTATTTATCATCACTGACTCTGTTCACTCTCTTCCAGGGGCTCCACGGGCCTTACCCCTTCGGCCAGTCTTAAACGGGTGTCAGCAAGAAGAAAATTAACAAAAGACAGAAGGCCTGACTTTGGGGGGGAGGGCAAGGGGTTCCTCTGGATTGCAGACCACATCACACGGACCCCTGGCTCTGACCCCCCATCCTGGAAGAAGAGGAAGAAGCAGAACAGACTAGTTTTGAGTAAAACGCAGTGTGCATGTGTGAATGCTGAAAATGCAGGGATGGCGTTGAGGCTACCAAGAAGAAATCCATGCAGCCGCCTTGTTTTCGTTTATTAGGCGTCAGTCTAACAAGTCATTAGGTCACTTGGGAAGGGGGAAAAAGCATTTACAATGGGGGGAAAAAAGCCATCTTTTTAAACAAAAAATTATTTTGCCTACCGTCAGGTTGTAGTTTTGAGCACATGTTAATTTTTCCCCCTTTGCCCACTTTTATTTTTTTAGACAAGGGATAACATCCCCTTAGTAGAATAGCTGCTTGCTCTGGAAGCAGTTCAGGTTAAAAGCTAGCGTGGCATGTTTGGGGACTCTGTGGGTAAGTGTACGCGAGGACAATAACCACAAGGCTCCAGAAGTCTTTGACCCTGTTTGTTTTTAATGGCATCAGCCAATGAGTTATCACCCCTTTCCTCTTCTTTTCTCTTTAATCTTCTGTTGATTTACACCTTTGACATTTGTATTTGTCATCTCTGTGGCTTGCTACCATCAACCTCTCTGAAGACCAAACTTCCCTGTGTGGTCATCAGAGGAAGCCTTTGAGGACAGATCTCGGGTGACGTGGGAGTTTCTAAGGCTGAGAGGTCCTTCTGCGCACACTTGTAACAATTCGGATTGCTTTTCTTCCGTGTCTCTCTTGGCAGAGAGAAAGGCCATCATGCTTACTGCGCTTTCGATCTTTGTGCACAGTGGCTCCCCGTTCCTTTGGGAACAGTGCCTCTGTGCTGGCGGTGGGGGGCGTGGGGGGTGGGGGCACGCGCACTCACAGTCGTTGGTGCAGCTCACAAGCCAGTGTGCAGCATGGGAGTGTGAAAGTGATCCGTGCTTCTCTGCTGTCACACAGCTCCCTTCCCCGTGTTCCCTCCAGTTGTCCTTAGTCAGGTGGTTTCACAGCCTGTGGAGGCTGGTAAGGTATGAAAACATACCTTACTCCGTGTGGAATTTGCCCTGGGGATCACTGACTGCAGTCTGGGAGACCACATTTAGCTGGAAATGAGAGAACCCCCACCCTGATCAGGATGCTTGGCTATTAGGAGGTGGTGGGCAGGCGGGGGCAGGCCAGCTGGAGCAGAGGCTAACCAGCTGGCTGCTCACTTGGCAGGTGGCCCCCTGTTGTCCTGTGGATTCTGAGCAGGTTGAGATGTGGATGTCTCCATGGGAAGCTTGAACCAGGCTAGAACAGCTGTCTGCCAAAGATACAAGAATATGCAAAGTCCCCCTTCTCTTCTCACCCCCTCCTTCCCTTGAGTCTCGGTTGGTTTGATAGCCAGGGATATGGGTCTAGGGTGCAGTTGCAGGGTCGCCTGCCTGTTGCCACACCCCACCCACCCCAGGGGTGTAAGACAAGCAGGGAAGCCAGATGATGAGCGGCTGCGAGGGGTCATATAGCCTGGGTGTGGGTGAGGGTCTGCCTGCTTGTCTGTCTCTGTCTGGATGTCTGAGTTCCAAAATTGTGTGTTGTTTGTTCCTCCTCATCTGAGACTGTTGTTTTTTTAAAGTTTGATTGTGGGAGAAAAGCTTATATGAAATTCCCCCTTTGCCTCCCCACCTCCCAGCAAATAAAAGCAGTATACTTTAGTCTTACTGGAGAAGCCCTGGGGGAGGGCGGAACTGCCTGCTGAGAAGGACTGTGCCACTGGGCTGGGCTGGGCTCACACTGGAGCTCCCAGTTTCTGTGTGAATGGTGAGCGCCCCATTCCCGAGCGGAGCAGAGGGAAGGCCCTGCCAGGTACTCAGCCCACGACTGGCCCAAGCTAGGGACTCACTGTGGAGTTTTTTGTCTTAGGGCCCCATTAGGCCCAGATTGCGGTTATCTTGGAGCCAGCCTCTTGGGACACTGCCACCTTGGAGCCCACACGTGCCCAGCCATTCTCCTCACCTGATAGCTCTCAAAGCAGCACGTCTGCAGCCACCCCGGGCAGGCTCACAGGAGGCTTTACATCCCTTGGTTGTCCGGCTTCCTCGTCTGTCCTAATGGACGCCCTGCCCCGCTTCCCCAGGAGGGCGGCCTGCTGTCAGCAAGGGCTTCATGGGTCGTCGTCAGTGGATCGGGCCCAGCTAGACGCGTCCTGCTCTTCCTCTTGCTGGTAGCCACCCTCACCAGTGAGGTAGGTAGCTGTCCCAAGCACTTTGGCTTCCTTCCCAAGAACAAACCATTTCTGTACACACCCTTAGAGAGGGAAGCTCGTTGCCGAGGGCCAGAACAAGCAGAAGCCATGGTGTAGCAGGCAGAGAGAGCGCGTGGCGGCCTAGGACCAGGAGAGCGTCGGTACCGTCTCTTACTGGTTTGGTTCTGAGCATGCCTGGAGCCCCTCTCCTCCGCTTTGATGGAGTAGTGGAGGCTACCCTCTCGGCCCCAGCAGTCCCTGTTCCTCTAGGACTCTTCATCAGATGACCGGCTGCCTCTGGGCAGGACCTCCTGTATCTGGTACCCACAAGGTCAGGCAGGTCCTTGAGGGGCCTGAGCACAGTGGGGAGGCACAGGGGCTCAGGCTGGGAAAGAATCTGTCTGTGTGCATGGAGTGAGGTATGTGTGGATGTGTGTGCACGTGTGCATGCCTTTTTCTCTTTTTTTCCTAAGGACAGTTGAATTTGGGGCATTTTTCTACAAGAAACAGCCTTCTCTCCCCCAGTAAGGACTGGCTGTGTAACCTTAAGCCCATCAAAGGCACTCCCAGTCTGGGGAGAACTTCACCGAGACAGCTAGAGTGGCCTCAGGGTGGCCAAGGTGGGGTGTGGGCATGAGAACAAGCACCTCCCCAAATTCAATCTGAGCCCCAGCAGGAGAGGATGGTGGGGTTGCCGGGTTCAGAGATACAAGCTGATTGCCCACCCCATCCTGCCTTGCCTTTCCTTTGTTTCCCTGGGTGAGTGCTGGCGCAGCCGTGGCTGTCGGGTGGCGTTCGTGGTGGGCCGCTTGGGGCCTGGGAGGAGATGAAGATGAGGAGGTTTTTCCTTACTGTATAAATGAATATTTGTATGATTAAATTAACACACAAAAAAACCTGTTTTCATGCGTGTGGGTGAGTTTATTGCGCCTTCAAATCCCCTATTTGCCTTCTTGGTACCAGTGGGCTCTGTGATGTGCGCTTTTTGGTCTCTGGGGCTCTCTCCCTTTTATAAGTGGGAAAACTGAAATCCTGAGGTTTGTCATACCCTTTCTGGCTCCCAAGGATCAGATAGGTGAGGAAACTGCTTCCAGTGACCTTTAAGTCCCCAGGGTTCTGTGTGCCTACTGAGCACACACTATCCCCAGCACAGAAAACGTACCAACCCATTTAGTGTTATCAGCCAGCAGGCATTGTCTGGGCTCTTACTGAATGCCAGGCACACGGCACAGGTACAGGAGTGGCATGGAAGGAACGCAGAGCATCATGAGCATCTTCTCTACTGGGAAAGCAGACAAGGCCAAATTGGAGCATTGTTCAGTTGTGACTGCGACAGCAGATGACTGCTTCACTGGATCCATCCTTCACGTCTGCAGCACTCTGCAGAGCTCAGATCGCATCTGTTCTCAGTCACACCATCACCCCTTGGGGAAGGGAGTTGCTTAAGTCTTGCAGCTAATAGATGAATCAGATTCAGACCCATGGCCTTAGTTCCCAGTTATTGGCTTTATTTTCACTTAATTGCAGACACTTGAATTGGGCCTTGTGGCAAAGCTGTGGGTTCTAAATGATGGTGGCCCCGATTGTGTGCTGGGGTGTCTAGCATGCAGGAATTGGGGGCAGGACCTTCCTCGGTCATTTCAGTATAGGCAGCTCAGTGATGGAACCTGTTGCCACATATGGCATGAGAGAAATGGAACCACCACAAAAGAACTGCCCCAAGCACCTGTGTGCCACACTCCTGTCTCTGGATAGCCTGATGCAGAGCCCAGGACCAGACATCTGGGAAGAGTGGCCCAGAGACCCCTGGGCAAGACCTCGCCCCACCCCCAGCCGTGACAGTGCACCTGCATCCTGCTTCCTTTCATGAGCCTGAGGCTCTTTGTTCTCTGCAAGACAGGGGCCCCCACCCTGCCACCTGGTTCTCCTGGCAGCTGAGACCCACTCCCAGGCCTTCCCCAGCACCCCTACCACTGGACAGTTGTTTGCTTGGCAGAATCTGTTTGTCTTTGGGGCTGTAACCTGTCAAGAAGTCACCAGGTCCTGGGAGAAGGGAGCAGGTCTGATCATAGCTCCTGGCCAAAGGCATTCTCATGGGGGCTAAGTAACACGGAGGGGGCTCTCAGCTGAGCTTTTGTTTGGACGGTAGTGGGTGGGGAGGGAGCGGAAGTGGTCCAGGCCCAGCCCTCCCTTCAGAGCAAATAGGTCCTCTGAGCCACCTCCCTGCCCCCATTCAGGTTGTGCCAGAGGGTGCTTCCCACCCTATTCTCAAGAAGGCCCCTCCCTTATCTGTTTGCTGTAACCCAGGCATCAAAGGAACACGTTGCAGTCCCGGATTTCAGAAACGGGAGTGGAGCAGAGAGCAGGCAAGACAGAATTGCATTTTGCGGGGTCAGGGTGTCCAGAGAATGGATCCTGACCGGCTGTTGTGACGGACTGGTGGGTCTCCGATGTCTTGTCTATAAAATAGAGAGATCCTGATTAGAAGCCACGACTTGTATGAACTCATGGGGGTTTCCTGTAGCCCTCTAAGTCCTTTGCTCTGAGAGCTCAGACTCGAATGTTAAAATGCAAATTCTGATTTAGTAGATCTTGGAGAAGAGGGCGAGATTCTGTGTCTCCCACGTGAGTGGGCACTGCTGGCCCTCAGACTGCACTTTGCATGAGCGTAGTGGGCGATGTCCTGAAGGGCTGCAAGCCTCTCTATCCATCCACTCTGAGACTGAGCCAGAACCACTAGAGTTTCAAGGATCTGAAGTCATCTCCAGCAGTCCGTTCTGAAATACGAGTCGTGGCTCCCCAGCATTTCCTGGAGTTTATCCTGCCGCTGATATCTGCTTAAACTTTTCTAGTGTGTTGCTTCTCTGTCACAGACAGCAAATGTGTGTGTATTCACTGTAATTGACTGGCCAGTATTGACCGACTCCCATGAAACTATACGCATTACCTCGCTTAAGTCTCACAAGCATCCAGATGAGACAGGCCATCCAAGGCAGGCCAGCTTGGTGCGTAGTTTGTGAGCTAGTGACTCCTAGCTGTCAGGACTCCTTTGAAAAAGGAAGGACCTGGGGAGCATAGAGAAAGAGACATTCACTTGGTTCAGGCCCATGTGGGGGCCTCTCTCAGGAAGACCTTTAAGCTGAGACGTGAGCAGTGGAGAGATGGGAAGAGAACGAGGTTCTGGCCTGGGGAAGGGTAGGAGAGACGGGTGCACTTTGCTACACTGATGTGAGGGCCATCCTTGCAGATGGCCTCGTTACTCTCTGTATCTGGAGGAGCAAGAGAGCAGAAGCTAGGCTTCCCAGTTACTACCCCAGCCCAGCCCAGGGTCGCTCTGCCGCCCTTGCCCCTTGCCAGTTCATGTATTCCTCTGTTTATTGAACAGTGCCAGGCACTGTTGTAGGTGCTGGAGACATGGCAGTAAAAAGTCAGAACCTCTGCCTGCATAGAGCTGACACGCAGTCAGCGTGGATAGACAGTTACAGATGTAACATGTCAAAACGTGACGGGTGCTGTGGAGAGAGAGACAGTTGCGGGGTTGTGGGGGAAGCAACATTTTATACCCGACAGCTGGAGAAGCCTTCGCTAGGAGGCACAGGTGCCTTGGGGATATCCAGAGGAAGAACATTCCAGGCTGAGAGTGGTGAGTGCAAAGGCCCTGAGGTAGAGTAGGGCCGGTGCACAGCGAGCAGGTAGTAGCAGTTGATGTGAGGGGTGTCTTGAGGTGACTGAAATGACTGTTTTACAGTCTGGGAGAGAGGGGAACCATGGGAGGGTCATGAGCACAGGCAGGGACACCCGTCACACTAAAAGACCCCTCTGGCTGTTGTATTGAGAATAGACTGTAGGGGACAAGGACAGAAGCAGGGGCATCCATATACTGGGTGGCATCAGTAGAGGCAGTGAAAATTGGACACCGAGCCTACAGTGCTTGCTGATGAGTTAGAGCGCGGAGAGAGACGGCTCCGCACAGCCAGCCTCCGCTTCCTAGTGGGTGAGCAGCTGTTACCGAGGGTAGGACGACTGAGGGGCAGAGCTGGGGGCTAGAAATCAGGAGTCGGCTTTGGGGCTCTTCAGTGTGAGATGCCTGTTAGGCAACCAAGGGCGATGCCGAGCTGACAGGTGGGTAGACAGGTCTGCAGTTCAAGGGGGAAGTTGGGGTGGGAGATGTAGGAGTCATCAGCGATCAGATGGAAGTTAAAGCCTCAGGACTGGGTGATTCCTGACCTCATCTCACATACTACTTCACAGCCCGCTCTTAGCCCCAGATCTCTCTGCGATGATCTCCTATGACCAAGAAGACCCTGCCTCAGTCCGGAGTGCCGAGGGTAACAGTTCACCTCTCTCCTGTCCTGGCCATCCCTGTCCTGTCCTGAGACCCTTGCATTCCCATCCTCTCCCTGCTGGTCGCTCCTGCAGGTGAATCTGGAATAGACAAAGGACTAGATGCTCTTCAGGGGATGGTGCCCACCTGGAGCCAGGTGACAAGGACATGGAGGAGTAGATTGAGGGCCCCTGTAGGTCGTGGCTTAGTTCCTATGGTCCTCTGCTCCCAAGGACAGTGTAGATTCTGAGCCACACTGGGTGTTCTGTTAGGCTGTGGGAGCGGGAGAAGTCAGAGAGAAGAGAATGACAGTCTCCGATTAGGGGCCGTGCTTGCCTGCACCAAGCCCCACCGCCCAGATCCCTGCAAGGCTGCACTGTTCCCTAACCCTCTCCTCTATACACCACCACCCCCCACCCACACACAGGACAGCGGACAGCAGGGCCGGCGGCAAGGCTGCCACTGAGCGGTGAGAACTTCCTTCTCAGGACAAGGCTGCCCTGAGCTATACTGAGGGTGGGCGGGGGTGTTCATGGGGAACAGGAGTCGGCCCTGCTGCTGGGGGTGGTCACCTCTGAACAGGGACAGGGTGGGATAACAGCCAGCAGAGGGCACCCATGGCCCAAGCCTTGTCCAGAAAGGAAGACAAAGGAAGAAAAAGGAGGACCACCGGCCTGGCCCCTGCCTGCCTGTCTTCCAGGTTCCCTGACTCTCCCAGGTCGGTGAGCTTGAATCTAGGTTCTGCTGCTGTCTGTGTGCGGGTGGTCCCTTAATTTAAGCACTTAGACCCTCAGGGTCCTGATCTGTAAATGAGGACAGTTCCCACCTGCCAGAGGTGGCATTAAAACCCAGCATAAAAGTTTAGCATCGTACACCTGACATGTGGTAAGTGGTGTCAGGTGACCGCTGTTTTTCGTGTCACCTGATGTGAGGGGTCTGGAGTCCTGAGGAGAGGGAACTGGCACACTGGGTTTTTGGGAGCCAGAGTCCCAAAGCACCAGTCTGCTTAGGAGTCTCTTCCTCGACCATGGCCCTCATTTCCTGCAAATTCTTGCCTTGTGGGTCTTGGGGTGGTTGTTGGAATGTGAGAAAGGACCATTCTGGAAGAGAATCTGAGAGATCCCAATGTCCCCTCAAAAGAGGCCCCCAGACAAGGAGGTTTCCTCGGCAGCTGTCCACTGCAGGCGCTCAGCACGCGTTTGTTGAATGACGAACAAACGTGTAGGAGCAGCGTTCTTGTGCTGGACCCTCCTGGTGTCTGGGTGTGCAGCTCAGACCCCAGACGTCGTCGGTCAGGACTTCTGGAAGGGGCAGGAGTCAGTTGTGCCCAAATGACAGCCCAGAAACCTGTGCCTGGAACTGGTTTGGCCACTGTGGTTTACCACTTCCGAGGGTGGAGCGCTGAGACTGACATGTTTGCATCCAGATGCCCGCAAGGACCCGTATCAGTACCAGGGCCAGGGATGGAGTCCAGGCCACAGGTGGGCACCAAGGTGGCATTTGCACCCCATCCTGGCAATTGCTGGTGTCAAATGGCACCTAAATCCTCTGAGCATCTCCAGGTCTTGCTTTCATGCCATTTCCTTCACTCACCTCTCTTCCCACACCTCCGTTTCCTGATAGTCGAGCACACTGACCAGGAGCCCATGCCCGTGGAGGTGAAGCCTGGGGGCTGGGGGTGCCCACAGAGAGCCGATGAGTTCGGAACAGGGCTGCCAAGGAGATCAGGAGGGGAGTCAGTGTGTGCTGAGCCCCTGTCATCTACCCCTCCACCCTGTGGGTCACCCCATGCTAATGAAGACACATGTCCCTGCTGGAGAGACAGGAGAGACCAGAGGAGAAAAGTGAATGCTGCTGGGGAATCAGAGAGGCTAAGGGTCCTGTGAGTGGGGCCCACAGGAAATATGCCTTACAGAAGGATCTGGGAGAGCCAGGAGCATGGGCACAGTGGCCAGTCAGAAAATCCCAAGCCACGAGACAAAGGAAGGACTTACAGCCTAGTCAGGGACAGCACTGCCTTCCCCAAAGTTCCACCGTAGGAGGGCCACTCCCAGCCCAGCCTTTCCTGTATACCTGAACCCCCCAGGGAAGAGGAAGACTCCGTGGTTGGGAAACAGGAACCTCCTCCAGCTGGCTCTGATTCCCAAGCTGGGCAGCCAGGCTGGGGGTTCCCATGCGGTCCAATCATCATGATAGTGGTTGGGCCCTAGGGGAGGCAGTCTTGGCCTTCAGGGACTTGTTTGCATGGAACAAAGGGGAATTTGCATCTTTGAGATGGGAAAGGGAGGGCTGCTGAGAGCCTTTAGCCAGGACTTCACTCCCCAGATGCAGTGAGAGTCGGAGAACCAGCCCTCTGCCACCCCCCCCCCCCCCCCCATGTGAGGAGCCAGCACCACGGACTCTCTAGCCAGGGCCTGTCCTGTGTGCAACGTGCAGGCTCCCAGGAACAGAGCCCCCTACAACCTTCACATTTACTCACACGCCCGTAACACAACACACGTGCCACCCTATGCCCCGCTCACGCCTTAGCAGGTGCCCGCTCATCACTTTAGTTCTAACACAGGCACATCACAGCACCCGCAGGCATATTAGAGATTCTGTTCCTTCCTCACAACAGCCTTCCAATGTTAGTACTGTTTTGTCGTTGGTATTTATATCTATCCTCCAGTAAAGAACACAAAACTTAGGGGTTCGGCTCGATGCATTATTTCCTATGTACACCCAGCATAACCATCACCCATCAAGAGCTGGGTAATATCTAACACCACAGCCAGCTTCTGCATGTGCTTCCCTGATCAACAGTCCAGGCAAGATGAGCCAGTATTGATAAGGTAAGCGCCATTATTATTCCCATTTCAGAGGTGAGCAAACTGAGGCTTAGACCTACAGTTACATACTAAGTGACCAGGCTGGAACCTCTGTGACCCCAAGCCACCATGCCACACAAACAGCCATTAATGCACACATGTACACCCTCACGTGAATAGAGGGCGGTGATCACAGAAGGGTGGCAGGGCCCATTTTGTTTTTTCCATTAGGAAAGCAGCAGAGATCATCGAAGCTTTGTTTTCAGTCTGCCCTCATAAGGGTGGGTCTTGACTCTCAAAGGGTCCCCGGGCTCTGTGAGCTCAGGGGCTGCAGCTCCTGCCCTGGGGCATCTTATGTCCATGGTCTAGGGGATGCTTTCAGGCAAACATCAGCACTAGAAGAGGCCCTCCATGCGTGGAAGTTCTGTTCGCGAAACTGGACCTACATCTATTCCTTCTGTTCATTGATTCCTTTTTTTAAAAAAGGAATGATGCAGACAGGAATGAAGACAAACAGGGGCAGATGGGAAGAGTGGAGGAAAAAGCACTTTATTTTATTTAGTTGTTCATCTTGGTTGTTCGCCCCAGCCCCGGGCCAAGAACCTGCGTCCCTGGGATTCATGTGGACTGCGCTGGCTAAGGGCAGCTGACCAAACCGCTCCTCCACCAGGTTTGCCAATAAATGTTGAACGCTTCCCCACCCTGTGCCTGGCACTGTCCTAGGTGCTGAGAGTGTCACTGTGAAACATACAAAACTATTCCTGCATCATGGAACTGACATATAGTGAAGTATATAGAGTATCGGGTGATTGAAAAGGGATATGGGAAAACTAGGGGAGCAGGGAGGGGGGCCCCTCTCCAGCAACTTCATGGTATTGTCCAGAATGCGGTTAACTGTTCATCATTTTTTTGGTTATTATTAAGGAAAGGTGCAGGTGGGAAGGAAGGCGGCAGAGGAGAAGAGACAGGTAGGAAGAGAGAAGAGGATGCATTTTATTTATTTTATTTCATTCTTCATCTTGTTCCCACCGAAACCAGGACACAAACCCGGGACTTTGAGATGTGTGTGGACTGTGCCTCACTGCTCCTCCACCAGGGCCCCAGCTGTTCCTTCTGTCTGCAAGATGGGCTGGGGTTGCTTCATCTGAGATCAAGATTCCATTGTTAAGAAAGGAGAGAATGGATACCCGACGAATACCACCAGCACTCTCTTCCTTCCATTCTGCGTCCTTCCATCTCTGTGCCGGACACAACTCATGCTGTTCCCTCCATCCGTGAGACCGTCTGTCCTCACCCCCAGCCAGCTGGTCCCCTGACCCACAGCGTTTTTTCTGAACGTGTTGGAGTGTCAGTGGCAGAGAACGCCCCCCAGGGTTACTGAAGTGAACGGGAGAGGCTGGGGTTAACCATAAGAATACAGAGCGCCAGCCTGTAGTATATCCATCAGGGCCTCTACACCGCTCTGCTCAGCAGAGCCCAGGAGGAGGTGTGAGGTCTCTAGGCACCAGATTTGAGGGGGCAGCAAGGCCCAGAGCTGGAGACACAGCAGTGGACAAGCCAGGTCCCATCCCTGCCCCCAAGGAGCTGACATTCTGATGGAGAGACAGTTACTACACAGATCCAGACCTAAAGAAGATGGTGGCAGCCTCCTTTAAGTGCCAAGAAGGGAAGGGGAAGGCAGGTGGTGGGAGGCACCTCACAGTGGTCAATACCCGTGAGCTGGACATAACCCTCAGCAAAGCTCCCAGAATCCAAAGTCTGTAGACCCTTGAGAGGCAGGTGGCGATCAGCAGATCTCTCAACACTGCTCCAGATGGAAGGTCCCAGGGCAGGTGGCAGGTGCTGGGGTCTCCACACCTCCGAGTCTTGAAAAGGGGCAGAAAATCACGGTGGGGTGTGTGTACGGGTCCTGCGCAGGTACCACGGCTGCTCAATTGCCGCTGGGTCCAGATGCCCAGCAAATACTGAACATCCAAGACTGGCCCCAGTGGGTCCCTGGAACAGCCCTCCCTAGGAGGTTGGGTCCTATATGTGCTGTCGATTGGTGGACTCCAAGAGGCCCTCCCCACACCCACCAGACCTCCAGGCCCCCCTGACTCTTCTGGCAGTCACTGGGTTTGGAGCAGGGCCAGCCCTGTCCCCCACGCCTGCCATGTGAGAGAAATGGCTTTCACCACTAGGGGCAGCGTCGCTAGATTCCGAGCACCCTTTGTGGAGAAGCCTGCCTCCGGCTGCTGGCAAAGGAAGGAGAAGGGGCTGGGTCCCCAAATTGTCCCTTTCTGCAAGTTCTACTGCCCCAGACCTTGTCTCCCACCACAGTATCTCTGGGAAACTTAGGAAGATTGAATCAACTCCTCATTGAGTTGTTAAGGACTTATTCGTGTATGTGAGGCATTTTCTCTAAGGGGGCTTCTCCCTCAGTAGGGAATGTTATCAACGCCCTCCTGACACAGGAGTAGACAGTCAACTAGCTTCACCTCTCCCCTAGGGAAAGGCGGAGGGAGGAGGGGGCAGAGCTGTACTTAGCAGTCACATGTCTCAGATGCCAGGTCAGGACTTTGTCCTGTGGGGTCCTCATCAATAAACCTACATGATAAAAATGCACACCCACATCTGTCCCTGGGACCACTGTCCTCTTGTCCTAACTGTTCGCAAACTCACCTGTTTCTCTCCTCAATCAATCAAGAAAGTTTTATATTATCCCCATTTTACAGTATAGGAAACTGAGCCCTAAGGACTTTGGTCCAAGGTTTGGAGGCATCTGGGCCAGGTCCTGTGGTCCCAAGCCTGCCTTTGGTGCCCAGCACCCATGTGGCAGTATGAGAGATGGGGTAGGTCATGGGCTCCAGTGTCACTCATCTGGTAGGTGTGACCAAGGACAGTTCACTGGTCCTCTTGGGCCTCAGTGTCCTCGCTCATGAAATTGGGGCGAGATCCTGCTTTGTCAGAATGCACTGGGCTCATGTCTGCCTGAGACTCCCACCCTCTCCTTGGGGCCAGGCAACAGTTGGTTTCCCCTTCGCCACCCTGGCCCTGTGCCAGCTAGGCCCGCCCGGGCTCCATCTTCCAGATGGCATCGTAAAGGCCTCCCTGAACCTGGGCTGCTGCTGGAACAAACAGCCCCTCCCTGGCCCCTCCCAGGAGGCCACACCCCACTCACATCAGGACGTTCCCCTCGGAGGATGCCTCCTACCTGGGCCAGGTGTGAAGGGCAGCAGTTTCAGGCCAGGGCTGTGCATCTGTCCTTTCTGGGAGCGGGAGGGAATCAACCAGGGAGACTGAGACCTGGACAAGGGGCTGAGAGAGCTGGGCTCGGGACACCAGAGATCACCCTCTCCCCTTCCTTTCCTCACCCCAACGTGCGCTCTGCTCTTGCGGCCCCTTCTCAAGTGAGATAACCGACCCGCTTCCATCAGCCGTGTGACCCTGGGCAAGTCACCAGACTCCCTGCGCTCTCGTTTTTCCCTATAAAATGGCCACCTTCCAGGCTGGCTGTGAGGGCTGACGGACACTTTCAGGAGGCCTCTAGGGAAGGGCGGCCTGCTGACCGCACCTCTGCTCACCTCTCCTGTTGAGGGGTGAGAATGGAAGTGGGTGAAGAGGGGGCCCTTCCCGCAGTGGGCAGAGATAGGAAGCTGGAGAACTCAGCCCCAGGCCAGACCAGCAGGGTCCACTTCCCCTCCTCCTGGCTCCCAGGAGCTCATCCCCGAAGACCATCCTCCCACACGCCCTTCTCACAGGCCCTGCTGGACAGAGCTCGGGCCTCAGTTTTCCCCTCTGTGCAATGGGTTGCTGTAGGGCAGGGAGTTGTCTGGGACAAGTGCCTGACACCTCCAGGGCCAGGGCCTGGAATCATGGAAGGACCCAGCACCTTTACCAGAATTGCCCTAGCCTAATCTGACCCCTGCTTCCCACCCCACGTCACCGGTCACCGGGACTCAGGCTTTCTGTTCTGAAACTGACCTCCCTCCTTGTTCAGTCTCCCTCGGGCACGGAGAGTCTGTCCTGTTTAATTCTTAGTTACACGTCAGCTGTCTCCTGTTGTTTCCCTCCATTGTGTGTGTTGGGAGGGAGAGGAGCAGGATGGTTCTCTGCTCAGGCCAAGGGTTCTAAGTTTGCCGGGATTCAAATCCTCGCTCTACACTTGCTAACTGCTTGCTGGGAGGTAACAGAACCTCAATTCTGCCTCATTTCCTCTTCTGTAAAATGGGGTTGATAAGGGGGGGTCCACATGTGACTGAATCAGGTAACATGTGACTTGACGGAGCACCTCAGGGCCTGTGCGTAGTCCCAGCGCCGCTCTCTTAGGCTGCCTCACCGGGTGGTGCTCCCTGGGGGCCCTGCATGTAAAAAGTGAAACCGGGGGACCGAGGGTGCTGCGGTGGCCCCCAAACTGGCCGGTGAGAGGCAGCTCCCCTTCTTAAAACCCCCTCCCCCAAAGTTTTCTGGGGAGTGGAGGACAAATCAGCTCTGCTAGGCATGGAGGTGTTGACTTTTTATTCTTTGCCCACTCACCTACTCTCATGGGGCCTTGACCCACTGACCTTTTCTGGGTTTTGGTTTCCTTATCAGTAAACTGGAAACATGCTTTCTGACAAGGATGAGATATGAAGACAACATATGTAAAGAGCCTTCTCAATCAATGTGATAATATTGTTGGGGACAGCACTGGGAGGTCCCTTGCTCACTAGGTGGACAAGAAAAATAAGAGTAAGACTTTGGGGCAGATGGAGGACCCTCCCCACAATGAGATGACCTGTGGACATGAGCTGGGAGGGCGCACAAAGGACATAGTGATAGACTATCATTTCAACCTCTCAGCTTCCAGAGGACCAGAGAGGGTAAGGAGGTGAGGCGTCACACAGCAAGTCAGTGACAGAGCCGGGGCCAGAGTCAGAGAGAGTCCCTGCTCCAGGCCTTTGGGGCATGGGACAAGGTCTCTAGTCTGATGCCTGCCTACTCGGGCCCTCGTTTGAATCAACTCTGCTACTCCCGGCTGTGGACAAGCCCCCTCACCCTTTCCCTGCCTGTGTTTATTTACCCTGAAATGGGGATAAGAACCAGAACCGAACCCCATACAAGGCTGCGAGGACCTGGCGGGTGATCCCAGGCCCAGCCCTCTGCACTTAGTACATGCTCTCATGTGTGTGTGTGTGTGTGTGTGTGTGTGTGTGTGTGTGTGTGTGTTAATGAGGTTGATCCTCCCCTCAACTCCAGTGGTCAGCGCTGAGGCCCTGGGGGAGGTCACATAAGTGGTCTGTTCACTCCACCCACACTTGTATGTGAGAATCACTGAGCACAGCGCCACCTTAGAAATCTCAGCGCTGGTGGCCTGCTTTCCCCTTCCTGCCCTTCTCCAGGGCCTGGCCAGGCCTGGCCTGAGTTCTGCTGGCCCCGTCTCTCTGACCCCTGACATGGCCCTCCTCCTAACCCAGAGTCTTTTCTGCCCTGTTCACACTGGGCAGCTGCTCTCAGCTCCCTGGCCAGACCTCAAGCTCCTTGAAGGCAGGACACAGAGCTGGGCACACGCTGGGACTGAATTCAGATGTGGTGAGTGACCCTGGGAGTGAAGTTTACCAGTGACACCCGAGATGCTGGGCGGGTCCTGCTTCCTGCAACTGCTGCCAACTGTGTCCCAGACTGGGTGCGGAGATCCTGCCTTCCCCGAGGTGACGTGACAGCCATGTCAGGTGACAAGGAGGGGCCGGGGTCAGTGGTGGGGGAGGGCAGCTCCTGGGGCCAGTGACTGGAGCCACATGGCATGAGGCTCCAAAGGGGGTTAGAGGCTGGGCAGACTGACCTGAGACCGCCTCTAACCCCTTGTTCAGCCCCGTCCACATAAAGGCAGTACGGTCAGGCTCAGAGCTCTTCAAATTGCCTGTTCTTAGTGGCTGTGCGTGTCCCTGGGCAAGTTAATTAGCCTCTCTGGACCTCAGTTTCCTTGTCTGCCAGTGGAGGTTAGGTTACCTACCCCAGAGTGTCCCTGTGAAAATTAAATGACATTGTGTAGAAAAGGCATTCATTCACAGTGCCTGTGTCCTAGAAAGGGTTCTTTAAATGCAAATCGTGTTATTATGTGTATTATTACAACAACACAGAGACCATGAGAGACTGAATGGAAGTCACCAGCAGGCAGAAGCCAAGGAAAGACCAAGACTCCTATTTGGCAAATATAGCAGGAAGCACCAAGGCATGGGGCTCTGCTGGAGACCCTGGGCCCGGCCACCCGGGCTCACAGGTCATCCCTGTTACTCACAGGCTGTGTGTTCGCAGGTAATTTCCACAAGTTCTTGGTGCCTCCGCGTTTCTGTCTGTAAAGCAGGAGTTCTATTAGTGCACCAGCTTCAAAGTCTTGCTGAAAGGATTAGGTGATAATATGTGTTAAGTGCATGGAAGAGTACCTTAGAAGAAGAGAGAAAAGGCTTCAGCAGTCATACTGCTGTGTGACAGTGAGCAAGTCCCCTCCCTCTCTGGGTCTTCACTGCAGCACTGTAAAGTAAACCATTATGCGCTCAGCTGGAGGATTCTTCCAGATCTAAGACCCATGGGGAGTAGAGGCATGCCGATCCACATGCCCTCCTGTTTTCACAGTCCCCACAGGCTTGAGAACAGGAGACCCTCCCGACCTCTGCTCTTCCTACCCCCACCCCCACCCCTCCTCCAGGATGGCAGCTAAAGGAGAGAGGAGTAGCCTTAGTGTGAAGGAGGCCGGGGTGATCACAGGGTCAGGGTGATGGGAAAAGGAGAATCAATGGATCCCTTCCCACCAGCCCCCTGGTCTCTTGCTGGGTGGCTGGGCCAAGCCCCTGCTCATCTCTCACACGGGTGGGACCCTCAGAGGCAGACCTGACTCGCAGCCTCCACGAGGAGGGAGGCTCTTCAGAGGGCACCCCCCATGGCTGGGCAGAACTGGGCAGACCCTACCTGAGCGTGGATACAGCAGAGGCCTTGAGTCTAGCCCGGCCCCACCGTGTGACTTCAGCAACTCCCTTTATTCTCTCTGAGACTGTCTTGGGGTAATGTTTCAACTCTTCTGGCGCTGATGACACGGAGATCATGACCCAAGGACATAGAAGCTCAATGCCCTTGCCCCAGGGGCCAGGTGCAGGCGTCTGACTTGCCTGCCTCTCCTGCAGTCCTCCCAACTTGACAGCACTTGAGTCATTTCAGGGAAGGGGTGCCCCAGACTGGAGTCCCAGGGGTGGGACCGACTGGAAACCCCAGACCAGGAAGCAAATCCTATTTTCCAGCACCCTCCGCTAACCCTCCTTCTTCCTACTTGCCTGCAGCCATTGTTGTCCAAGGCAAGCAGATCTCACGGGAACCAGGAGAAGGGAGCCCAACCCTACGCCCTCCCCACACTTTCTACCCTCCCCAGGGACATTCCCAGACTAGCCTCAGCTCCTGCCCCCGTCCCCCCATGTCTTGGTTGGTATTGCAGCTCCATCAAATTTCATCCATCCATCCACCCACCCACCCATTCATCCATTCTTTTATTTGGTGCACAGATGTCTTCCAGGCACTGCACTGGAGTCCAAGGATGACAAGCAAATAAGACAAAACTTTTGTCTCATACATATGAGGAATGGGGAACCTATACATAGGAGTTTATTTTAATGTGTAAAACATTTTTTAAATCAAAATAATTAAAAAAAAATTTTCTCTCCATGAACTCTCAGCCCAGTGCTGGAGACAGATAAGGAGAAATATTTGATAAGATGGGTTTTGGGCTATGATCCCAGGTCTCAAGTATCCCAAGGAATGCTTGCCAGGTGCCCATGCTGCATTCCGTAGACAAAATACAAAGGCATGTGGAAAAGTCTGGAAGCAAATGCCACTGTCAGCCCCATGAGCCAGTGGTTCACTGCTATACCCCCGTGTCTAGAACAGTGTGAATTGCATTGGGTGCAATTCAGTAAATGTTGGAATAAGAGACTTTTGGGGAGAGTTTCTGGCAGTTGCTAGAATAGTGCAGCAGGTGGGCTTCTGAGCTGAAACAAAATGGGCAAACCGGCAAGATCACACAGTGCCTTTCTGCTTTCCTACTGGGAGCCCTGGGACGGTTGTCAGCAGCAAAGTGACATCCCCATCTCACCCTCCATCCCCTTTCCCTGCCACTGACTCTGCTCCAGCAGGTGACTTGGTCACAGCTGTCCTTTGCTTCATCAACAAGTTGATGTCTGTGAGTTTGTAGCAATAAGCATACAACAAGCATCTGCAGCATGCATGCCCGATGTTCTGCGGTGAGCTGAGATGTGTCAGACACTCTCTTCACAGCCTGGGACAGGACTCTTCCTCTGGGGTTCATAGAAGTGTGTGTGTATGTGTGTGTGTGTGTGTGTGTGTGTGTGTCTCTCCATTGCTTTTAGCATATTCTCAAGTGTGACCGACCGACTCCCCATACAGGAAAGTCGCCTCTGATCTGTCCTGGATCCCAGACCCTCCCCAAACCCTCTGTGGGGTGCCAGCCATTCCTGGCAGCAGGCAGGGCACTGAGTGCTTCCTGGCTGGAGTTGCTGCTGCCCTGCAGGGGTGTCCTGCTCACAGTCCAGGCGCCTGGAGCAGCTTTAGTTGCTTCAGCTTAAGATGTTTCCGAGGAACTCTGCGGTGGCCGCTGTATTGGGAGAAGGGGCAGGACACAGGGTCGGGGCAGGGCAACAGGATGTGAGGGCAGGAGCCGCACAAAGAGGCGCAGGGTCTCCCTGAGTGTGCCAGCTGGCAGGGGGCACTCATTCAACTCCCATCTTGTCTTTCCTCACCCCTCCCCACTCCCCAGCTCTCAGAAATGCTTTGTAATTTTCTTCTTCTTTTTTCAATTATTTTTAGTTTAGAGGAAGAAAGCAGGGAGGAATGAAGGCAAGTAGGCAGACAGGCAGGAGGAGAAGGAGGATTTTAATTCATTTATTCAGTCGTTCATTTTGGTTGTTCCCCATCCTGGTCCCAAGTTGCGAACCTGGGTCCTTGGGCTTAATGTGGACTATGCCACTGCAGCCAGAGACTTAACACCGGAGGCACCAAGGTGCACCTTTTCTTCTTTCAGTAACCCTCTTCTAGCACCTTCATTCACTCGTTCTCTCTGTTAATTTTTCCTGGATGCTCTCTGGAGCGGGGATAGGAGAACAGTTAGGAGACACAGGCTCTTGTGTCGCTGAGCTGAGCTAGAGCACCGTGGAAGGGGGCTCTGCAAGCGACCAGGGAGCACCCACGTGAGCAGGAAACACAGGACCAGACAGGCTGCTCCCTCGGCTCCATGCAGAGGGTGGGGCTGAGCCCGTGGCTGTAGCTGGTCAGCTGAGCTGCAGAGCACGGGCAGGGTGGGAGGGGGGCCCTGTGATGACATCATGTCCAGAGTCCTGTCTGCCAGGAGCC
This sequence comes from Solenodon paradoxus, assembly GCA_004363575.1. Taxonomy (NCBI): domain Eukaryota; kingdom Metazoa; phylum Chordata; class Mammalia; order Eulipotyphla; family Solenodontidae; genus Solenodon; species Solenodon paradoxus. The sequence goes on from RJWH01000918.1 coordinate 523,605, forward strand.
CAGAACAGGAAGTCACCAAGAGGGCATCATCATCCAACGGACAGGACACCGTGACCCGTCAATCGTGCCTCAATCTCCTCATCTCCATGGCGAAGATAATGAGGATGCGAACGCAGAATGGATGTGAGAAACAGGAAAGACAGGTGCAGCACTACTGGGAGCGACCTTGATCCCAGGTTGGCAGGAGGCTCACAGGGTTCATGATGTTATTAAAAACTAACAGGGGGCCATGCAAGGACCCACGATGAGGGTGTGTCACAAAGCCAGCACCCTGTTCATCTACTTAGCACGGCCTTTTTTAAAGCCTCTGGAGTGTTTGGCACATGCCATGTGCTGCCTGACCCGGCCATCCTCCAGGGGAGACAGACACTGTCCCTGCAGCGACAGTCCAGCGTGGCAGAGCCTGGCTATGTGGCTGACACTCCCATTTTCTCTAAAGTGCTCGTCACAACGTGCCTTTGAGGAAGGAATCCTTATTCTCCTTTCACTGTGCGGAGAAACAGAAGGTGGCGGGGAGCGACCTGCCGAGGGTCACCCAGCAAAACCAGAGCAGAGCTGGAATCGGAACAACGCCCCTCCCAGACCCAGCTGCCTGGGCCCCCAGCGCAGAAGCTGCCCAGCCTCTGACACGGCTGCACGAGGGGCCCAGAGCGCGGGGCCCAGAGCCTGCTGGCCTGAGCACTCGTGCCTGTTCTCTTTCTTCCCCGGTCTTTTACCTTCTCTTTAAAAATTAATTGTATTGAAAGAACATGGTCTCATAACGTGATCGAGGTTTACGGTGATTGTAATCAACATCTGTACGTTAGACGTTATGTTCGCACCAGCACTGGGGGTCTTCCTTTGTCCAGTTGGGCCCCTCTATCCAATTAACCCATCCTCTTCGCCTCTTATACCCACTGTTTGGATTCTATTGAATGAAAGACTTTTTTGTTTGATGTAATTCGTTTGTTCATGTGGTGTCTCCGTCCTTTTTCTCCTGCATCTCTGGAGAGCCCAGCTAACTTGAGGGAGCCCTAGGGCTTCAAGCCCACAGATACAGCAGCTACCCCTGCCCCTTTCACAGGAGAGAAGGATAGACCCTTCACAGGAGAGGATGCTAGACCCTTCACAGGAGAGGATGCTAGACACTTCACAGGAGAGAAGGCTAGACCCTTCGCAGGAGAGGAGGCTAGACCCTTCGCAGGAGAGGAGGCTAGACCCTTCGCAGGAGAGGAGGCTAGACCCTTCGCAGGAGAGGAGGCTAGACCCTTCGCAGGAGAGGAGGCTAGACCCTTCGCAGGAGAGGAGGCTAGACCCTTCGCAGGAGAGGAGGCTAGACCCTTCGCAGGAGAGGAGGCTAG